>JAODAL010009872.1:0-108209 GCA_025379985.1 Phyllomedusa bahiana
TAATATTTTAAGGGAATGTATTTATAAGAGGCTAAAGTAGGGGTGGGGATTTATACCCCTTTGGCTGTAGTGTAATATAAAGGGGAAAAGTCCTTTTATAGGGCTCCATGTAGGTTGTGGGATTAACCCAGGGTCTGTAGTGAATTTTAAAAAAGGGGGTAATGCCACTCATAGGGGTTCCGTAGGTTGTGGGTTATACCCCATGGTCTTTTAGTGAAAATATAAAGGGAATTTTTCCCATTTTTAAAGGGGGTCCATGTAGGTGTGGGGGAGTTTATACCCATGGTGTAGTGAAATATATAAAAGGTAATGTTCCCATTTATAGAGGCTCCATGTAGGTGTGTGGAGATTATACTCCATGGTCTGTAGTGTACCATGGTCTGTAGTGTAATATATAAGGGGTAATGTCCTCATTATATAGAGGCTCCATGTAGGTTTTGTGGAGATTATAACCCAGGGTCTGTAGTGTAATATATAAGGGGTAATGTTCCTCCATTATATAGAGGCTCCGTGTAGGTGTGTGGAGATTATACCCCATGGTCTGTAGTGTAATATATAAGGGGTAATGTTCCTCCATTATATAGAGGCTCCATGTAGGTGGGTGGAGATTATACCCCATGGTCTGTAGTGTAATATATAAGGGGTAATGTTCCTACATTATATGAGGCTCCATGTAGGTGTGTGGAGATTATACCCCATGGTCTGTAGTGTAATATATAAGGGGTAATGTCCATTATATAGAGGCTCCATGTAGATGTGTGGAGATTATACCCCATGGTCTGTAGTGTAATATATAAGGGGTAATGTCCTCATTATATAGAGGCTCCATGTAGGTGTGTGGAGACTTATGCACCATGGTCTGCGGTGTAAAGTAATATAAAAACAAAGATATATATATTCATATTCATGGGTAATTTGGTTAAATGCATAGCAGATATGTAAAGCACAATACACACTTTTAAACTTTAAGTGAACAAATAAAAAAATCCAGTTTACCAGGATATTGAACCACACATGTTATACAAAAAATATCCTCATTAAATTAAATGATTTTCTGAATTTTCACTTTTTTACTCTACCCGTCCACTGGGACTTGGAGAAGGGAAATGTTGACACACAGAGAACAAAAAACATGCACCATTACCGATGAAATGAATCAAATAAGCTGAATAGCACACAATCAGGTATATTGGAATTGGCAAGAGTTTCTGGAGCAGAACAGGATGAGAAAGTCCAGGCAGATTTCCAAGCATCATCCATGAAAAATATAAAACAAAAAAATCACTTTGTTGTTATGGTGAAAGGTACATTCTGCAAGACAGGAATAGAACATCACCTCGATTGCCAAGTGTTGACGATGCTGGCAATATCACTGAGACACGGCCCTCACACCAGGTACTCAGGAGTAGAAACGACTCCACAGATAATTATGTTCTATGTCCTTACAGCAAGAGAAACAAATGAGAAAAATACTGAAAAAATAAAATATCCTGATGACTTAGTGGTCCTACACATGGACATATTACAGCTTCAAGGCACCTCTCATCTATCTCCATGTGGAGTCATAGGATTTGAATCTGAATATGAAGTCACATCTAATTTTTTTTTTGTAGCACTGGATCCTGGAAAAAAGTTTGTTCAAAAAAACTTCCTTAAAAGTTACATTTGACAAATATTTTAAACTATTGTGGCAGAGCGACTGCAGGCAGTCGCAGGGTTCTGCCAATAGGTGGCATACAGCAGGAGACCTGCTGCAGACGTGCCACCGAAAACCTGGTTACGGTGGGGGAAGGAAACCGTTTAGCGTCAGTAACCCTAGGTTACTGACACATGTTTTTAGTATGGGTGCTATGTGGCTAGTGATGGGTTGCCTTTCCCGGGACGGTCGTAGTGTTGGGTGTTAGGCCGTCCTCACGTTCCAGGACAGGTTTGGGTCAGTTCCTGGATGGCTATAAAAGCCCTTAGCCTGCAGGTGTTAAGTGGGCGTGGTCTGCTAGCTGGTGGTGCAGTAGAGGAGCCAGAGAGATACCGTATTGGAGAGTACAGGTTGTATGGTGCTGGACATTAGGTCCAGACCACGGATAGATAGGGTCTATTCTTATGTTCAGTTGGTGGCCAGACGGGCGAGGATTTTATTAATATCTTTGTTTGTTGGTATGCTATGCCTGAACAATAAAACAGGCTGAAGCCATAAAGAAGCCCTTTGTCAGTGTGCCATTCGCTTACCAAAGCGGCGATTCCGTGAGTGAAGGACAATGGGTCGGTCCAAGATGGCGTCCGGATACAAGTGAGGCGTCACATTATGTAGGAGATTTGGCAATGCAAACGCCCTTTTCAGAACATGGTCATTATTTTTTTGTTTCTTCGTTTTTTTTACTTCCCATCTCCCAAGTGACCTAAAGTTTTGATTTTTCCATAAACACTGACCTATGAGACAAGAGGTTCTTTTAAGTGGTCCAGTACTCAAAGGGGTGTACCAGGCACTCTGGTGGAGTGGGTGCACATGGAAGGGATAATGCGGTCCCGTAGTCATATAATATTAGAAGCGCTGATCGAACCATTTGAGAAAAGTGGTTCGAGTCGAACTTCACGATTTTTTAGAACTCAAGCCGAACAGAACATTCTACTGCTCGTTCGAGTAAATGCTAGCGTTCTACATTGCGTTCAACAAACTATTTTAATAGTTTTTAGGTGCAATACATCAGTGTAAAAAGCGCCTGAAAGTCCGATCCTCTCAAAAATCTGGTGGCAGGTATATCTTGCACAGTAAACATAATGCGCCTAAAAAGATGCATTGAGCAAATTGTGGCACATAACTTATCATTGGTAGCGTATGTAATGCGCCTATCACCTATAAACTGGTAATGATATATTTTGCGCTTCCGTGCGCAATGTGCCTCGATAGGTGCACTACATACACTACCAATGATATGCTGTGTGTTATGGAGTATCTTTTTTAGGCGCATTACAACGTGTCGTGCCCGGTGTATAATGCGTCTTGTGTTGGTGTACTCTTATGGATGGTAATTCCAGCTTCTCCTCACCTGTATAGGTATAAAAATGAACCCGTACATCTTCTCCCATTGACTTTAACGGGGTTCGAAGTTCGAGTTGAACTCAAACTTTGAACCGAATTCCTCAAAGTTTGAGGTTTGGCTCGAACTCAAGCTTTTTAGGGTTCGATCATCTCTAAGTATTAGGAAATCCACAGCACACATAAGGCTAATTCAAGATGATCCCATAAATTACAGACAATCAGTGCACAATAAATAGAGACGATACTTTTTTTTCTCCGTGTTAGAAGTCCAGAAGTGTGTCAACTTGATGCAACGTTTCGGCCAACGTAGGCCTTAGTCATGAAAGTCACAGTCAGGAAAATTGTTAATGAATGTAACTAGAGAGCTGTTCATTAGAAATCTATAGGACCAAGGCTGTGAGGTATATGGAACAGAAGGTCTGAAAGGAGGAACCTAGAGAGGTGGCAGTAACGAGGATTGAGCTCAGAAGCTTCTTCTCAGTCCTTGTTACTGCTGCCTCTCTAGGTTCCTCCCAGCAGACCTTCACATCCATATGCCTCACAGCCTTGACTCTATAGGCTCGTCCAGATTTCTAACGAACAGCTCTCTAGCTCCAGTCCTCAGGACCAACCAACAGGTCATGTTTTCTGGCTTTCCTTAGCATTGCACAGGTGATATAACTATGGTCAGTGCATTCTGTGGGAGATCCTGAAAACATGAGCTGTTCCTGGGCCTTGAGGACTGGAGTTAGGGAACACTACTCTAGTGCATACATTCATTAACAATTTTCCTGACGTTGACTTGCATGACTAAAATCTACATTGGCCGAAATGTTGCATCAATTTGTCTGGACTTCTGCACATCTAACATGGATAAGAAAAATATTGTCTCTGTTCTTTTAAACGGTGTCATTGCTCGAACCAAATAATGTATTAGGAAACAGAAAAAAAATGTCAGTGGGGGGAAATGTGAAAAAAAAGTACTTGTGCCATTTTATGGGGATGTTGTTTTAATGAGGTTCACTTTTTGGGTATAAATAGTTTGCTATTTTTATTCTGCAGGCTGGTATGGTTTGGGTGATATCAAATACAGGCAGGCCCCGGGTTATGAACGGGATAGGGACTGTAAGTTTGTTCTTAAGTTTAATTTGTATATAAGTCAGAACATGTATAGTTATTTAGTGTAACTCCGGCATAAAAGTTTTTTGTTTCAGATAGTGCAGAGAAGGGTTCTTACATCTGTTTTGCTGTCTGTGCCTTTGTTAAAAAGATTTCACTTAATTTTCACCTCATATGCTGCTGTGGAATGCTGAAACTTGTAGTTCCACAGCTACTATCTGCTGTGGAACATGGAACTACAAGTGCCAGTTTACCACATAAGTCTCCGTTTGTCACTCAGGGATAGATGTGAGTCGGAACAGTGTAAGTCGGGGGCTGCCTGTATATAAGGTTTTTATTATGTTTTAGTGCTTTTTGTAACAAAATAAACCCTTCTCTATTTCTTAAATTTGATGTGCCCAATAACTTTTTGTTTTTTTCCACCCTTGGACCCGAATGAGGCACATTTTTTTGTGAGCTGAGGTGTAATTTTTATGGATGCCATCTTGGGATACGTGTGAATTTCTTATCACTTTGTATTCCAATTGTTTGGAGACGTGAAATGACCAAAAGAAACCCATTTTGGTGATTGGATTTTTTTTTCTTCTACGGTGCTCAGCGTACGGGATAAACTATGTTATATTTTAATAGATCGGAATTTTCTGGTCGCAGCGATACCAATTAGGTGTAACTTTAAATGTTTTATCCAAAAAAGCCATGAAGGCTGGGGGCAAAAGTTTTTTCATTGTGTTTCTCTGCTTTTTTAGTAGAACTGTTTTTATAATTAATTTGGAAAATAGGTGAAATTTGAGTTAATTTTTAAAACAATTTTGACTATGCACCTAAAGCCGAGACCCGCAGTCTATGTAAAACTATAACTTACTACTTCCACAATGATCAGTGCAGATGGTTAGTATAACAGTATGGTGTATGACTTTGTTCCTCAGATGATACTGGTTCTTTCCATATGTTGGTGGTAGAGTCATAATAATAGTCTTTATGTAGTGCCAACGTATGGCGTAGCATTTTACAATTTTGTAAGCATTAAAAGGGTTCGCGTCACGGCCGCCATGACATCACCTCCAGTGCAACATCTGATACTAGTTTTAGTCTTCTATGTATTTGGAAAACAGAAGTGACATCAGATGTTCCGATATCACTTCTGCTTTTCACCGCGTAGAGATGAGCTATAGAAATCGGAGGAGATACGGGACCACACAACAGGAGCAATGCAAGGCCTGGAGTGGTGCTGAAAGGTACATTAACCCCTAAAACACCTTGAAAACCATAACCCTATGGTTGGAGTTATGGTTATGCTAAGCAGTGGGGGTAGGTTTAGAGATTGGATTTGGGACAAACCCAAGCTGAACAGGGCCCTATTCGAGCAACACTAAACACTATGGGCCACATGTATGAAATAATTTTGGTCTAAAACTCAATTTTTTCCCCATAGAAACCTATGGGCAAAAAAGTGAGTTTTAGACCCAAACCATTTCATACATGTGGCCCTATGTGTGGTCTCACCCCAAGGGCTCATGTAAATTACCTTGACATTGAGCTTAAAATAAGGAACATATTGGTGCTGCCTACATAAGTGAGGTTCCATTTTACAGATTAGTGAAGAACTTTGTAGGAATTTTTACTGTATATTCCACATGCATCTACCACCATAGGGGTCTGCATAGCCCCATAGAAATACAATAATGCTAGTAAAGCAGATAGTGGGATCCATATGATTCGGCGTCTAATTACACTTATGTGCATGAGTTGAGTTTTCTTGCGGAATCTCTTCCATGCATATGAGCCATAAAAAAAAAGCCCATACTTCTAATCAAAACCCTTTCTATTTCACTTGTATTATAACCTAGATGCATAACAAAGCCGAAGTAATCAATTTTCCGAATGAAAGCAACATGCCTGCGTCCTTGTTGGTAATGGATTTTCAAAGAAAATATGCATTTTCATTAATGTAAAACAAGTTGATTTCAGAGGTGAAATGTAGTTAATACACAGGATTGTATTGGCCGTGAAAGCCCGAGCAGAAAGCAATAAATATCATGAAGCGCGTCATATCAAAGTTATACAGAGT
The DNA here is from genome assembly GCA_025379985.1 of Phyllomedusa bahiana. Taxonomy (NCBI): domain Eukaryota; kingdom Metazoa; phylum Chordata; class Amphibia; order Anura; family Hylidae; genus Phyllomedusa; species Phyllomedusa bahiana. Next base: position 6,204 of record JAODAL010009872.1, read on the forward strand.
TGTTCAGCCTCTGGAACTGATCTGCAATTTACACATATTTGCATAAACCTGTGGCCTGGTTTTATACAGACCATTGCACAATCGCAAATTGCCGGTGTCAACCCCTCGTCAGCTATAGTATAAAATATAATATTTTCTTATCACTACTTGGCCTTTCCTTCAGTTTGTCAGAATCAGAAATATATTTATACATATATTATATTACATTTATTTTATATAAAATTATAATATATATTTATATTTTATATATATATATATGTACTGAATAAGAAAAATGATTGCAAGTAAATATATATATATTTTATTTATATATATATATATATCTATTATACTGTTATACAGTGTAAAAATAATTACATATTAAAAGACAATAAATTTGAATTATCTACCTATGTATATATCTATCTGTCTATCTATCTATAGATTTATCGATAGCTGGATAGATAGACAGATATATAGATAGATAGATAGATAGAAAGAAAGATAGATAGATATGGGATAGATAGACAGACACAGAGGCGTAACTACAAGGGTAGCAGACATAGCAGCTGCCACGGGGCCTGGGTTCTTAGGGGGCCCAGGCCCTGGGGCAGCTGCTAACACATCTGCTACCCTGGTATTTCAGTTCACCGCCGGCGGATGCGGAGCTGCGGGGTCCGGCACATCCTGCCTCTGAACGCCCGGGCCCTAGTATATACCACTATATGGTCACTATATAGCGGTACTATTGGTCTTTGTGTACTGACCAGTAATAGTGTAGGGGTATTATTCCGTCATTTTGTGGTCTTGTTCTGGTGGTATAATCAGGTCCATATGTAGTAGTGTTATGTTGGTAATGTTGGTTTTGGTATAGTGGATATGGTAGAAACGTGCCACCGAGGGCCTGGTCTTGGTGGGGGAAGCCAGGTATGGGTTGATGACCCTTGTACGTAGTATGGCTGATGTCCAGCCATTAGGAGCTGGCCTTCCCAGAACACCCCAGAGGGGGGGGCTGTTTCCCCCGTTCCAGGTCCCTGTGTTCCAGCCCAGGTATTGGGTAGGTCTCTAGACCCCTTTTAAAAATTCCTACTCCAGGGGTCAGGTGTGGTCTGCTCCCTGAGTTTGGGCGGCATGGAGCAAGCGAGGAAGGCTCTTCTTACCCCCCAGGCGGGAAGAAGCCTGAACCAGCGGCAACTGGTGTTATAGTGGATATTTGTGGGGCTGGAGACCTATTAAAGGTCTCCTACTCCAGGGGATCGGGTGTGGTCTGCTACCTGCAGTTGGAGCGGCAGTGGAGCAAGCGAGGAAGGCTCTTCTTACCCCCCAGGCGGGAGGAAGCCTGAACCAGCGGCAACTGGTGTTATAGTGGATATTTGTGGGACTGGACGCCAGGTCCAGACCACGATGGTGAGGGAAGCTATTTGTATAGCTAGTGGTCAGACGGCCTAGGGTTTTGTTTATTCTGTAAACCTGTGCCAATAATAAAACAGGCTGAGTTAAAGGGAATATGTCGGCAATTTTTTTTTTTTACTTATTAAATCAAGCCCCTGATCCACATTCTTTTCCTCTCAGTCGTTTATTTCCTGATTGTAGATTTCTCTATATATGATTGTGGGGAAGACATTCTTGCTTGCACGGCTTTAACAGCAGTCAGAGAGATGCTTTACAGCAGCATCATGCACATAGGATTCTTAAGACAGTTTCTGTCCCATAGACTTGTATAGGAGAGTTATCACTGTGAAGGAGAGGAGAGGGGAGCTGTGACATCTCCTCTTGTGACTGGTGGATTCTGTGTTATCTTTACACAATGGTGTCTCCTTTCAGCTTGACCTTGCTTTTACTGATAATGAGCACACTGCTCACTAAACAGAGCAGGAAGTGTCAGACTATTATTAAGCCTAGTGGCCAAAGTGTAAACTACAGGACTTAAGAATTATTAGGCCATGTCCCCACGGCACGGGTTTTCAGCCGGTTTTTCAGCTGTTTTTCAGACCGCAATTAGCACAATTGTGCTCTATGGAAAACCCGTGCAGCAGTCCCCACCGCACGGGTTTTCCGCCCGACTGTTTTGCCGCCGGCAGACCAGCGGCAAAACATTGAACATGTTCATTCTTCCGTCCAGTTTCCGGACGGAATATAAACAATTCAATGGGAGGGGGGAGGGCTGTTCTCCGCTCATCGCGGACGGCCGCAAAACCGGACAAATACCGGCCGGCAAACCGTCCATTGCCGTGGGGATGCGCCCTTAAAAAAATATTGAAAGTGATCTGGAAAATTAAAAAAACATAACCAAAACTTCCTAAAAAATGTGTTTAACATAAAAATGTGAGTTAAACAATAAGTCATTTTTTGATGAAATATTCCCTTTAAGGGAGAAGCCTTTGTCAGTGCCATCCGTTTAACCCAAGCGGTGATCCGTGAGCTAAATACCCCCAGGACGGCCGAGGTGGACGTCCAGACGAGAGCGAGTCGTCACACCTGTTACAGAAAACTAGACACAACCCTCTAAGCTAACCGTCCTGCCTGGAACAGGAGTGCTCAGATTTCCAGAACTAATTGGGCAATGGCCCCACCAATGCAATGTTCTCACTCACTGCACGTTGCATTGATGCCACAAAGTGCCCCAGCCAGAAAGTGCTGCAATAGTAAAACGCAGCGTGCTGTAAATGGGAAATCCTCTTTGCTGTAGTCATCCATTAGCCCCCGCGCCGTAACGCGGATTCCGGTTCATTTACTGCTGGATATTTCACAGGCTCACAAGTCTTACAATTCTCACGCCGGTATTTTTTGCTGTGTTAATATCAATGTCAACCTATTTCATCCAGCAAATCACTCCCACTGCATTAATCTCGCCCAAGATCAATGACTTTCCTTGTGTGCTGCATAATTTTGGGAATATCCACGCACTCCAATACACGTTATAAGTCACAGAATGCAAAGTTAATGACATTCGTTCTGCAATTCCAGGACTAATAGGTTGTGTAAATGATGAAGACTAAACTGTGAAATAAACAACGTGAGGCAGAAACACCATCTATCACTGTGTTACCAGCACAGCGCTGCTCTTGTGTCATCAGCAATGATATGACATGGACATCACTGTAACAGAGGATATTCAGATATCCTGTATGCAGCTGCAGGTAAGCAAAAGTACTGGCACCACTGTGTACCTAGAAACAATTTCTAATAACTGTTGCATCAGTCAGATATCCTGTATACAACTCCAGGTAAAACAAAGTTACTGGTACCACTGTGCAGCTAGAAACAATTCCTAATGACTGTTGCAAGAGTCATATATCCTGTATGCAGCTGCAGGTAAGCAAAATTACTGGTACCACTGTGCACCTAGAAACAATTTCTAATGACTGTTGCAAGAGTCAGATATCCTGTATGCAGCAGCAGGTAAGCAAAATTATGGGCACCACTGTGTACCTAGAAACAGTTTCTAATGACTGTTGCATCAGTCAGATATCTTTATGTCACTGCAGGTAAGCAAAATTACTGGCACCACTGTGCCCCTAAAAACAATTTCTAATGACTGTTGCATCAGTCAGATATCCTGTATGCAGCAGCAGGTAAGCAAAATTACGGGCACCACTGTGTACCTAGAAACAATTTCTAATGACTGTTGCATCAGTCAGATATCTTTTATGTCACTGCAGGTAAGCAAAATTACTGGTACCACTGTGCCCCTAAAAACAATTTCTAATGACTGTTGCATCAATCAGATATCCTGTATGTAGCTGCAGGTAAACAGAATTACTGGCACTACTGTGCACCTAGAAACAGTTTCTAATGACTGTTGCATCAGTCAGATATCTTTTATGTCACTGCAGGTAAGCAAAATTACTGGCACTACTGTGCACCTACAAACAATTTCTAATGACTGTTGCATCAGTCAGATATCCTGTATGAATCGGCATGTAAGTAAATTTACTGGCACCACTGTGCACCTAGAAACAATTCCTAATAAATGTTGCATTAATCAGATATCCTGCATGCAGCTGCTGGTAAGCAAAATTACTGGTACCACTGTGCACCTAGAAACAATTTCTAATGACTGTTGCATAATCCTGTATTCAGCTGCAGGTAAGCAAAGTTACTGGTACCACTGTGCACCTAGATACAATTTCTAGTGACTGTTGCATCAATCAGATATCCTGTATGTTGCTGCAGGTAAACAAAATTACTGGTACCACTGTGCATTTAGAGACAATTTCTAATGACTGTTGCATCAGTCATATATCCTGCATGTAGCTGCAGGTAAACAAAATTATTGGCACTACTGTGCATTTAGAAACAATTTCGAATGGCTGTTGCATCAGTCAGATATCCTGTATGCAGCTGCAGGTGATCAAAATTACTGGTACTTCCGTGCATTTAGAAAGAATTTATAATGACTGTTGCATCAGTCAGATATCCTGTATGCAGCTACAGGTAAACAAAATTACTGGCACCACTGTGTACCTAGAAACAATTCCTAATGACTGTTGCATTAGTCAGATATCGTGTATTCAGCTGCAGGTAAACAAAATTACTGGCATACTGTGCATTTAGAGACAATTTCTAATGGCTGTTGCATCAGTCAGATATCCTGTATGCAGCTGCAGGTAAGCAGAATTATTGGCACTACTGTGCATTTAGAAACAATCTGGTCTGTCAAGCTCAGTATGGTCTTGGGTATCCCGTATGCCTTAATATGGAGACAAGTTGCTGAATAAAGTAAGATTTTAATCACACTACCTTGGTGAGTGCTGTGCAGCTATTTCTGTTTATCTTTTCTTGGAAGTGACTGTCTTCTTTTTAATTCTTTAATTCACTGAGTACCACCTACAAGTGTATGAGAGTATATACTGTACCGCATGAAGATTTGCATATTGCATTTGTGGAGGAACTTTATTGCATTTACGAGCAGAGTGGTGCCGAGGTATCCATTTCTCTATTTACCGGAGTAGAAACAATTTATAATGACTGTTGCATCAGTGAGATATCCTGTATGTAGCTGCAGGTAAGCAAAATTACTGGTACCAATGCGCACCTAGAAGCAATTTCTAATGAACAAGGAAAAAAAGAATCCAGAAGTGGTATTTTAAGACCAGTAAATTAAATTAAGTTCCTAGTAAACTACCCCCTATGCTTATACAGGGAAGTTGAACCTCTGTATCAGAAAAATGTTTGCTCTGAGTGCTATTAAGCTTTTATTAGCGCTATATCTCATAGAAGTTTGATCTTAAAACTGTATGGGGTTACCAACCCTTAGAGAGCGAACAAGTTATTGTGAAAGTAGAAAATATTTCTAAGGAAGAAAAGTAAGTAATTTTCAGGATGTTAATTCCAGAACCCAAAAGGCAAGGCCATACGGAGAGCTGATATGCATTACAGTGGAAGGTCAAGAGCACTTGAAGGTCAAGCATAGCATACTATGTCTATAGTGGAGCACATCATCGTCGAAAATTCAAAGTGACAAAAAAACAAATGGCAGGTAATGCATTTAAATAAGCGACGTCCTTGTTTTTCAGATGCTGTTTAACCTTTGCGAGCGAGTAAATAGGAAATAGGCCTCAGAGCTCTCTACCTGCGACGGCGATGAAGTGGAAGCAAATTGATATGCCGCGCATGATGAGATTGTCATCGTCCCTTGTATACTATGCTAAACTTTTGCTGACCCTCCCTTTCCTCTTTCTCGATGATACAAGCTACATGTCACATTGAATTTATCTATTTCTCTAAAGCAAGTCACTCTTGTGTATGACATTAAATGATCGCCCAGGGACGAAATTATGCCGGTGATGTTTGCGCTGCCTCTGTTCTATTTTTATTAGGAATTCTACGTTTCCTCAAAGCTTTTCTTCCTTCGTGTACAATAAAATTACGAAGAGAGAAGTCAAAGTAAATCACCGGAAATAATAGCAGGTTTCCCCTTAAAGCAGGGAGTAAATGCGGCGTGCAATTATTAGTTTATCACCAAGTAGTAAACATCTTAATGAAAGTAATATACAATTACTACAGCTCCTTGCAAAGTTTCATCTCACTTTTCTTACTGGGAATGTTCCACACAGTATTCACAGTTTGATTTTAGAGATCTTTATTCAAATCTATATTTTTGGGTCGGATGTGTGAGGGCGATTACCAGAGTGTAAGGGGGCGCTATAGCTTCAATCACATATGAGACCTGTTTCCTGAAGGACTATTTCTTTCTTCAATATTATGTTTTACTACAAGAATTTCTCCAGAGTCAATTCATCATTGAAAACGAAAGGCTCTTTTCACATAACATCCCATATACACGCTTCCATTCATCATGGAAAACACCAGACTCTATTCACATAATATAACATCCCATATACATGTTTCTGTTCATCATGGAAAACAACAGGCTCTGTATACATAATGTAACATCCCATTTATATTCAGTTCTGGGCTCCAGTTTATGAAAAAGATGTAATGGAGCTAGAGAGAGTGCAAAGATGAGCAACCAAACTTATAAGGTGAATAGAGCATCTTAGAGAGAGTGCAAAGATGAGCAACCAAACTTATAAGGTGAATGGAGCATCTTAGAAAGAGTGCAAAGACGAGGAACCAAACTTATAAGGGGAATGGAGCATCTTAGAAAGAGTGCAAAGACGAGGAACCAAACTTATAAGGGGAATGGAGCATCTTAGAGAGAGTGCAAAGACGAGCAACCAAACTTATAAGGGGAATGGAGCATCTTAGAGAGAGTGCAAAGATGAGCAACAAAACTTATAAGGGGAATGGAGCATCTTAGAAAGAGTGCAAAGAAGAGCAACCAAACTTATAAGGGGAATGGAGCATCTTAGAGAGAGTGCAAAGACGAGCAACCAAACTTATAAGGGGAATGGAGCGACTTAGTTATGAAGAGAGGTTAGAAAAATTGAAATTACTTAGTTTTGAGAAAAGATGGCTCCGGGGGAGACATGATTAATATATATAAATGGTCCCTACAAAAAGTATGGGGAAATTTTTTTTCATGTAAAGCCCCCTAAAAAGACAAAGGGACATTCCCTTCATCTGGAGAAAAAAGGATTCAATCTCCAGAGGAGAAAAGGGTTCTTCACTGTAAGAACTGTGAATCTGTGGAATAGCTGCCTGAGGAGCTGGTCACAGCAGGAACAGGTGAGGGTTTCAAGAAAGGCTTAGATACCTAAAGGTAACTGGAACTAAAGAATATTAATGCATATGAAGCTATGTAAAATTCTGGATCCTGGCTGGTGGAGGCGCTGGGGTCAGAGATGGGGTTTCCCCTGGAGCAGATTGGTTCTTACCTTGTGGGTTTCTGGGCATTCACCAGTGGGGAGGCTGGTCTTAAAATCTTTGTCTCTCTCCCTTCACTCACATTTTCCCCACCCTTGGTTGAACTTGATGGACACATGTCTTTTTGCAACCATACTATGTAAATGTTTCTCTTCATAATGGAAAAGGAAACACTATGGGTGAAATGTCCCAACACGCCAACGACAGTTGTTTGTTCTATTTTGCCGCAAACCCACTTTTGACGCCATATTCTTGTTGTAAATGAACTGTCATACACCAAAACTAGGCGCATTATACGCCGGTAATGACACTTTGTAATGCACCTAAATATGGTGCACTGTGCGCCCCCGTCGTGAAATGCGCCTATTGAGGCGCATTACATATGTTATGCGTACCCATCGGGCAATGAGCCTCGATAGACGCATACCATATTGTCATGATCATGCCTGAAAGAACGTTAGCTTTGGGCTCTGATCGCCTGCCACGGCGGTTGCGACGGAAGCCCTGGTTTCTTACATGATGTTTTGAATTGTATGCACTAGTGTGAACTGTGTTCTCCTCGCTGTTTGCTTGATTGATTCCTGGCCAATGCCCTGGCCAGGAATCCTCCAGCACTCTTTGAGTTAATGAGTTTCTCCTTTTGATGGACAACCTTCTGTTCCTATCCGGTCTTGTGTTTCTTTCCACCTATGGCCTCAATTCTGCCTTCCTTGGTTCCCTATTTAAAGGTTCATTTCACTTCCATCTTTGCCTGCTATAGAGGTCTTTTGCTTATAGCTAGCCCTTCCTTTGCATTTGCCTTTTCTGTGTTTGACCCTGCTGTTCTCCTGACTATTCTCTGTTTCCTAGTGATTTTGTACTGCTGCACCCGACCGGTATTGACCTTTGGCTTGGACTCTGTTTATCCTCTTTGTCTCACGTCTCTGTACCTCGCTGCCCGTACTGTTGCTGACTTTGGACCGCCTGACTACGCTTATTGTTCTGTGTCTGTTTGTCCTGTCTGTGTCGCACCTATATCAGTGCAGCTATCAGTCTTCCGGTTGGGGCCGGCCTATTAAGGAGTCGGGTTCCCCAAAAGGCAGGGACAGGGGCTGGGATCAGAGTCAGGGCCCACTTGTCTGTGTGTATGTCCCTGACCGGTCCCTGACACATACCAATGATATGCTATGTGCCGAGTGTTGAGCAATGTGCCCTTTTTTGATACAATGCCCCTCTTTTGATGCAATGCGCCTTTTTTGATTCGATGTGCCTTTTTGGGCGCATTAAGTTGTCTATGCAAGGTATACCTGATGCCAATTTTAAGAAAGTATCGGACTTTCAGGCACACTTTACACTGATTTAATGCGCCTAAAACTGGCCTAGATACGCCACTTTTCGGACATGTCGCCCTATATTCACATAATACAGCATCCCATAGACAGGTTTCTGTTCATCATGAAAAACAACAAGCTCTATGTACATAAGATAACATCCCATACATATATATATAGTATATATATAGTATGCCTCCATTTATCACAGAAAACCACAGGCTCTATTCACATAATGTAACAATATATATTCATGCTTCCATTCATCATGGAAAACGAAAGGCTCTAGTCACATAATGTAACAACTTATATACATGTTTCTGTTCATCATGTAAAACAACAGGCTCTACTCATCCCATAGCTATGGTTCCATTCATCATGTTAACAACAGACTCTATTCACATTATGTAACAACCTATATACACATGTTTATGTTCATCATGGAAAACAACAGACACCAAACACAACACTCTATACACAAATGTATGAAAAAAACATATTTTATTTATGGATATGTTCATTTCAATAAAAAAAAATAAGATGTTGCTGGAAAACTGCAAGCACTATAAAAGAATGTATCCTTATGTAACAATGCATCCTTATGTAACACAATATCAGTAGGAATAAAGCAAATATGTAAATCACAATAAATTCACCCCTATTAAAGGGGTTGTCTCACTACATTGATTCATCTCACCTCAGTCCTGTTTTTTTTGGTTCCACTTTGAGTTCAGGGGCGTGTTTACTGGCTTCCACTAGGCTGCAGTAGAAGCCAGGTCTGTAGCTATAGCAACCAGTGCTGGCAGCCTATCAGGAGAGATCAAACAGGTCTGTAGCTATAGCAACCAGTGCTGGAAGCCTATCAGGAGAGATCAAACAGGTCTGTAGCTATAGCAACCAGTGCTGGCAGCCTATCAGGAGAGATCAAACAGGTCTGTAGCTATAGCAACCAGTGCTGGCAACCTATCATGAGAGATTGAATAGGTCTGTAGCTATAGCAACCAGTGCTGGCAGCCTATCAGGAAAGATTGAACAGGTCTGTAGCTATAGCGACCAGCGCTGGCAGCCTATCAGGAGAGATAGAACAGGTCTGTAGCTACAGCGACCTGAAGAGCTGATGCCGCCCATACAAGAGGGGATATCTAATGGACACATATTGCAAAGTGACTTGTTTTGCAAAATCTTTAACATAAAAAGCAGCAATCCCTGTAGTGAGACAACCCTTTTATTATAAGGAAAAACATATGCTCAAAACATCAAGTGTCAGTTTTGATACTTGATACAATAAACAAAGAATAAGAAACTGGATAGAGACCAAAAATAGTGCAAAGGAGCTTTATCATCATGTAAAACAACAGGGTCTATTCACATAATATAACATCTCACATACGTTTCAGAACCGATTCGGTCCAGTTTGGACCTTTATTGACTATGGATGTGAAATCACATGTGGATCAATAAAAGCAACTATTTACATGACTGATATTAGTATATACAATAACGCTCACAATTTAGTCATTAGTAGGACTTACTGACTTATTGTATTTAAGGAAATGTGTCATCAAAAAATGAGTCATTGTTTAAGTCGCGTTTTTATGTTAAACACATTTTTTTTTTTTCCATATAACTTTCAATGTTGTTTAAATATTCTTAAGTCCTGCAGTTCTTACTTTAGCCACTAGGCCTTGCTTGCACTGCTTTAACAGCAGTCAGAGAGATGCTTTACAGCAGTTTCATGCACATAGGAGACTTAAGACTGACTCAGTCCCATTCGCTTCTATAGGAGAGTTTTCTAGTCATGCTCTGTGACCTGGGAAGAAGTCACTGTGCAAGTAGGTGAAAGGGTGAACTGTGACTATCTCCTCTTGTGACTGGTGGATCCTGTGTTATCTATTCACACTGGTGTCTCCGTTCAGTGTGACTCTATTTTTGCTGACTATAAGCAGTATATTGAGATTATTTCTCTACAGAACAGGAAGTATCAGACATTTATTAGGCCTAGTGGCCAAAGTGAGAACTGTAGGACTTAAGAATTATTAAAAAATATTGAAAGTGATATGGAAAATTAAAAAAATATAACCAGAAATTCTTCAAAAATGTGTTTAACATAAAAACATGAGTTAAACAGTAAGTCATTTTTGATGACACATTCCCTTTAATTGTAGGCATAATTGGTAAAGGTCCCAAATAGTGTTGAGCGATTATTATCGACAAAGTTGAAATCGGCACGGTTTTTATGTTGATCGGATTTTTTCGATCACGCGATAATTTTGATTAAAATCTTTGCATAATCTATTAATATCGCGCCATTTTCGGCGTTCCTGTCATTTTGGCGGCCAAAAATCAGCTTAGGAATAGAGCGGGGGTGAGCGGATGGCACGTCATGACTGGGATGGATGGTTGTGATTGGCGGAAAAATCACTGCCCTCGTTTTAATAGAACAGCCCTTCCTGTTTTGATCAGGTGTGTCTGTGTAAAAAGAGCGGGACGTGAGCCGGTCTCTCCAAAAAGCTAGTGAAACTTTTCTATTTGTTCACACAGACAACTATGTGTTTAGCTGTAAAACATTAGAACTTAGGTAGATTAGAGATTTTCATTTTTTTTATTACTTAGGCTGAAAATTTTTAAAGGGAGATCTACGCTTTCAGCCCGGGGGGGGGGGGGGGAGGAGAGGGGGGGCGTCGGGCGAATACAGCAGCATGGGGCAGGCAGGCAGCTTTTGAAAGGAGAGTGGATATTGTGCAGCCCAACTTGTTTGCCCCTCCCTTAAAAGGGGGTTTTTATTAACAGTTTTGGCAATTTTTGGTGAAATTTTTAGCTTATTTTGTGCAGCCTGTACTTATATTAGGATACAGATCTTTTTAGTAACTCCCCCCGGGGTGTTTTTTGATAGGTGCAAAACCCCTTTTATTATCTATACCATTTTAATTTTATTTTTTTTATTTTGGGCAGCTCAGTTTTGTTCAAGACCCACTTTGTTCTTACAATGGGATCAGAACTTTTCTGTACCGCGGTGTATTTTTAGGTGAAAAAACCCGTTTATTATCCACAAAATTTTAATTTAGTGTTTTTCACTTTGGGACCCCGCTTTTTTAAAGCCCCTTTTTTTTACTTACAAAGGAAACAAAACTTTTTTTGTCACCCCCGGGGTGTTTATAGGTGCAAAAAGCACTTTTTATTATTAGATACAATTTAATTGGTTTTTTCCCCTTTGGGCACCCCATTTTTTTTAAAAAGACCCATCTTGTAGGATAAAAACCGTACAAAATTTGCTAGTAATGCGGTTTTTATTACCCTATACATTTCAAATAGGTGTTTTTTTTTATTTTGGGGGCCCAGTTTTTTTTCATAGGCCACCTTGTATTTAAAATTTTAAATACAAAAATTTTTGTAGTTACGTTGTGTATTTCATGGTGAAAAAAACCCCGTTTGTTATCCATTAATTTTTAAATACTGTTTGCAATGGTACGGCCCTATTTTTTTTCAAATGCCACGTGTACGACTTTTCTGATTGAAATTTTCTAGCAAGTTCTCTTTGTCATTCGCAAAAAACGCATTTCTCACCCGGTAACTTTTAATATTTTTATTGCGCTCGTTGAATCTCTTTTTTGCGCAGAAGCGCACTTGTATATATTTTTTTGAAAATATCAATTCCTAGCCTAGGGGCAGTTTAAACCCCCTGGGATGAGGAAGAACATTGTTAAATTTTGTCTTAGGGTTTCTTCCCCAAACCCGTTTCACAGGTATTCGCTAGAAAAAATTTCATTTCTAACCCTAGGGGGTGAGGAAATTAGGTGTTTTAAAGAATAGTGTGATTTGCCGTTTTTTTAATAATGACTTTCAAAACTCTTCCATACCTTTTAAATTTTTTATTTTTAAAACATGGGCAAAAATGCAGGTGGTAAGAAGCAAAGAGGGGGGAGACATGGGGTAAGGTACGAGAGAAGGTGCTCCTTCCATGCTGGGACAACAGCTCCAGGGGATCGTCATTTTGCAGGACCGTCAGGCTTGTCATCGCTGGGTTAGGGCCCTGTGAATCTCAGTAACAACAGGTCCCCAATCGTTCTTCTGGTTAATGAAACCCTGCACCCAGCATTTCCCTCCTCGTCCCCCCATACGGCCACAAATGCGTTTCATCAGCATCTTCACATACATCAACATGAAGGAAGGCAGCCAAATGTCAACTCGGTCCCACCACTGTGGATATCCTTCTGAAGCCCTTTTTGATGAAAAAAAATGCTTGGGGTCAAAAGCTTTTAAAAAGATCAAGGGCAAAGGGATGATTTTGTCTGTTTTTCCCCATTATGATCCATCGATGAGGAAAAGGAAAGCCGGGTAAATCGCCCAAAAATCCTGGGGGGGTGGGCAACCCCTTGCGTGCCTCTAGCTTGTCCCCGCGCTCCTGGATGCAGAATTCAGACGACCGTCATGGGTTGGGGAAGATGGGACGAAATTGCGGACCCAAAATTTGGGTCTTCCAAATTTGTTCGAGCGTTTCACACGGGACGAGGGGAAAGGACGGGGGGGAAATGTCATACGGGCCCCCTCAAAAAGGGAGAGGGCGGTCGCAAAAAACCCGCTGAGATATTCCGCCGCCAGACCGGGGAAAACCCCGGGGTTCCCGTTATCGCCGTCAAAAAGGTCCAGGACCTCTCAACCCTGGGCCTTTTTGAAAAAGCTCGATTACCCACGATGTCAATGCCGCCTTTGCCGAAACGCATGAGAGGAAAGAATCTTAGGTTTAACCACCCCCAAAATGCATCACATGCAGCGACGCATGGTAAATTGGGGGGAACACTTGGCCAAAAAAGGCCACCCCAATGCCCGGGGTTCCAAACCCCTGTACACCCCTGTCTCGCCTCCCCCCTCTTTTCCCCACCCCCAAGCGTTCCTCAGCTGCCCTGCTCTCAGAGTCATGACAGGGGGTCACCCCGCTTGCCTCCCAAAGTCGCCCGATACCCCCAGACCACCAAAACCCCTCCTAACCCTTCTCCCTTCCGCCGTTTGACGATGCACCCGTTTCAGGGCCAGTCTAGCGCCCCCCTTTGTTTCCAGGTCGGGAGCAGAAAAAACTTTAACCCAAACCCTCCCAAAGCCAAAAGCCTAATGTTGGGATTTCCCGGGTTTTTGGTTTTTAAAATTTTTCCTTTTCCCTCTGGTGGCCAGAGGGTTCCGCCACATCAGGCCCTTGTCTCCCCCAATACCAGATGGCACAGGCATTTCTTTTTCCAGAAAAACCGTCCCTGCCCGGCCAGCCACGTGTCATCTAATATTTCAAGCGCGTTGTTTGCATCTGTGCCGGGAAAAATCCATCTGACCACCCACCAGGACTAGTAAGCATGGCCCAAAGGGCCCTATTCTCGGGACAGCTCATGGGGGAGCTGGGTGGATGTCTCGGGGTGACGGGGGCTCCAGGGTCGGGGACCTCCAAAAAACCCAGGATGTGCAGGGTTTTTTTCCCCAAAGGGCCCCTTGGTGGCATACGGGGCCCCGAGAAACCAGGCTGTTTTGAAATTAATCTGCTTTGGGGAAGCCCACAAGGTCAGACCGGGGGGAGGGGTCTCCGCAAAAAGAGACCTAGCGCGGCTGGGGCCCAGAACTTTGCCCGGCAAGGGGGTGTGGGGATAAAGGGCGAAATCTGCGGCCGCCCCTTTGATCAGTAGGCTGGACACTTTTCCCTTTCCTTCCCCCTGCTGAACCCTTGTTTTCCCCGAAATTTCGAAAGCGCTACCCGGGTCTGGCTGCCCGCGAGAAAGGGTCGAGGGCTGAGTTTGCACTTCCCGTTCGCAACCTGTTGTCCCCCCGGTGCGTTCCCGCGGGCGCTCGGCCTCCCCCTCAACCGTCTCATTGTTGAGTGGCAACACGCTGGGAAATTCCCCCCTCCACTGCTCCAGCGATTTTGGCAGCAGCGCAATGCCATTACGCAGTACGAATGGGAAAAGGCCCGACAACAGCGGTTTGGGGACCTCGGGGGGTTGACCAACCCAGATAGGCAGGGAAAAAATCTACACCATCCTTTTTCATTTTGAAGAAGCCACCAAAATGGGCAGTGCGGACAAAGCCCTTTTCACTGAGCATTGTGGTGATCTTGTTTTTGGAAATCGTTGGACACCCTGAAACATAGGTCCCGCCGGGGACGGGGGAGGGATGGACACAGATGGGAAACGGTGCCTTTTCTCCCCTCGAATCCACAAGGGCCCCACATTTCACAATTTTAGGGGCTTCATTGGCAGTGGTTCGGGGTCCGGGGTAGGCAAGGGGGGCCTCAGCCCAGGGGGCAATCGAGAAGTCAGGCCGGTTGAAGCTGTGCCCGGGGAGGGGGAGGGGGCAGGTTTCCTGGACACCCACGTTACCGCGCCCTGCCCGGTAGAGGTTGGCGAAATTTGAGGGGGAGGGGAAGTGAGAAGACAGTTTGCTAGTGCCCCCCGACCCCGAGGTTGGGAAATCAAGGCTCCATCCCTTTACATAGTGTTGGATGCCCTTTTTTTCCAAAATACCCCCGATTAAGGCCATCAAAAAGAACAACAGTTTGGGTAGCCCCCCTCCTGGATCCCCGGGGCAAAAACAAAAATCGCCTTTCCTTCCATCACCCCAAAAGAGAGAAAAAAGCGGAATGGAACTTGCTGTTGTCAATTGGCACATCTGTTGCGTCTGCTTTAGTTCCCCAAAAAGTCAGGTGGAAAAAACATCACGAGGACCGCGTAGAGTGCAGTAGCCATGCGGCAGCGCAGCAGCCGGCAAGTGGGAGAAACCTAATGGGGTACCCTGGGAATCTTTATTTACCACCTCCCCAACGATGCAATGCAGGGCCACATCCAACACACAGAGACCAGTTAAGATCCCTGGGGCACGATAATTTTCGTCTCAACACGATGTTTTTGGATGTTTCCAGACCCAAAAATTTACTTTTGGGTATCCCAAAAAGGATGAATGGCCAGCCGCCGCCCTGCCATAAGGTGTTTTCCTGCCCCGCACCGCGTAATTGAGGGACCTTCAGCACAGCTGGAGGGTCATTACAGACAAAGCATCCGGCTTTCCACAGAATGTGGGTCGTTTTACTTTTCAAGGAAACAGGCTGGATCTCTTTTTTGGGTTTTGGCCCCCAATTGCCCAGGTACTATTTGTTGCCGGGGACTTCCCCCATTTCCTCTTCAAACAGAAATGGTCTCTTGAAAAAAGTTTTTTTAAAAAGATAATTTCTCTCTGCAATTTTTATTCTCAGTTACAAAAAGAAAATTTTGCTGCTTTTGCGGTGTGGAGACTGTAAAAGACAACAAGGTTTCATGACAAAACCGTAATCAATTTACTCACTTTATCTTTAGAAGTTTTCGCATTGTCAATGGGTTTGAGGTCATGTTGCTGTGAGATACCGCAATAATCATGGTCCTTTGGAACAGAAATGTGGCTTCTAAGTGGCATTTCTCCATCAAAATTTTTAATAGTGGCTAAAAAGTCAAATTTATAATTTTTTGGAGTCATGTTGTTGTGAGATACAGCTATAATCATGGTCCTTTGGAACAGAAATGTGGCTTCTAAGTGGCATTTCTCCATCACAATTTTTAATAGTGGCTGAGAAGTCACTTTTATAATGTTTTGGGTCATGCTGCTTTGAAATGCAGCAATACTACAGGTCCTATTCTAAAAAATGTGGTTTTTAACATACATTTGTTCTTCACAATTGTCAAAAGTGGCTCAAGTGTCATGTTTTGAATTTTTGGGGGCATTTTGCTGTGAAATCCAGCTATACTACAGGTCCTATTCTAAAAAATGTGGTTTTTAACATACATTTGTTCTTCACAATTGTCAAAAGTGGCTCAAGGGTCATGTTTTGAATTTTTGGGGGCATTTTGCTGTGAAATGCAGCTATACTACAGGTCCTATTATAAAAAAATGTGGTTTCTAACATACATTTGTTCTTCACAATTGTCAAAAGTGGCTCAAGGGTCATGTTTTGAATTTTTGGGGGCATTTTGCTGTGAAATGCAGCTATACTACAGGTCCTATTGTAAAAAATCTGGTTTCTAACAGACATTTGTTGTTCACAATTGTCAAAAGTGGCTCAAGGGTCATGTTTTGAATTTTTGGGGGCATTTTGCTGTGAAATGCAGCTATACTACAGGTCCTATTGTAAAAAAAAATCTGTTTTCTAACAGACATTTGTTCTTCACAATTGTCAAAAGTGGCTCAAGGGTGATGGTGCTGTCAAAAACAGGAATAGGTAGGACACTGTTAATAGACACATATTGCAAAATGACTTGTTTTTGCAAGATCTTTAAAATAGCTAGCAATTTCTGTAGTGAGATAACCCATTTAATACAGTTTAAAAAAAGAGAAACAAAGACGGTGGGATTCCATCCTATTTTAAAAATGTGTTTTCTAGAATTAAACTACTAAAAAACTTGCATGCACAAAATAGCTGATACAAATATTCCACTGAATTGTACAAGGGAGGTACAGGAAAACTTGACCAGATGTAGGTTACCCAGGACAGGTATAGTCAATGTCCAGTTCAACTAAAATGTTGGTTCAAAGACTCCTTTTTCTGGCACTTTTTAATTTGTGGGTGATGCAGGTTTAAGGGTCATACTGCGGTCCAGGACAGTTCTAGTCAATGTCCAGTTCAACTAAAATGATGGTTCAAACAATACTGCCTTCTGGCACTTTTTAATTTGTGGGTCATGCAGGTTTAAGGGTCATGCTGTGGTACAAGACAGGGATAGTGAATGGTCTGTGATTTTCTTTCTGTGGCTTTTATAACCTAAGTGTGTTGCTTAAGATGTAGCACGTGTTGCTTAAGATGTAGATGTATCCATTTGACTGTTGTGGATGTTAATTCCAGCTTCTCCAGCCCATCGGCCAGCCATGACCAGCGGAAACACCGCTCCTCACTTATCGCCGTCGAAAAGGTCCAGGACCTCTCAAGCCTGGGCCTTTTTCGAGCAAGCCTCTGATTCACCCAGCGATGTCATATGCCGCCTTTGCCGTAAACGCATCAGTAGAGGCAAGAATCTTAGGTGTTTAATCACCACCAACATGTCTAGTCACATGCAGCGACTGCATGAGTAGAATTGGAGGGAACACTTGGCGAAAAAAGGCCACACCAATGCCGGGTTTCCCCCCCCACTGTCACACCCTCTGTCTCCCCTCATGGTCATAAGCGATAATTTTATCGACTATCGGAAAGTCTTGAAAATTCCCGTATCGACTATAAACCCGATGACGATAGTCAACGTAACGTCCCCATTCCCCAAAATAGACCAAATGGGGGGACTTGCATTTTGTAATAATCGCCTTTTACATGCTAAATTGACTCTGGAGAAGCCGTGATCCAGCCCTGACTGTAGGCAAAGTTTATCTCATAATTACTGTGTAGGGTCATTTTTTTATAAATCAGTCACTTAATGACCACAATGTAGCATGGATTTGGATTCTGCATTACACATACACTATACAATGTTGCCATGCTTTCGGATTATCTGTATTAGGCTCCATTACAGACTTGGCACATAATGTTTCCTTGCATACGTTCTTGATGGCCCCATGCTGCATAGATCTAGGTGCATTAATTCTGATAATTCTATATATATTTTATAGATTATCCGCACGAACAGATAAGTATGAACATGCTTACCCACACCATGCATAAAATCAGCCTTTATGTGCTCTGTAATTACTAGCTCTGTCTACTATTATACATTAGCAATATAGAGGCAAGTCAAAGACAACACGTTACCCTGACCTAGGCCTCCAAAAAGCTTCTCCTTTGGGTCTCCACGTTCAATTTCCTATAGAAACTGTTTATCATTTCCTAAAAGCTTGTCGTGGGCTTTTCATTCTGCACAATACATTATCTATATTTTTTTTTTTTTATTAATTTTCATCACAAAGCAATTTGTGGAATTTTGCTTTTCATTTTTCTAATGGGGCAATAAAAAGATGAGGGTGACATTAAACGGGGATGTATTATTAATGTGCTATTTACCATAATGAATACGAGGCGAGGTCAACAGTAACACACACAACGCTCCATCCTGAAAACCATTGTATCGTGTGTTGTAGCCCCATGATAATGTCCCTTTAGGGGAGAAAATTTGATCAATTGGGAGTCGTTTTTGAATTTCACGTGCATAAAAAGGCCCTTTTTTAACTATATGCGTGGCCCTGAGATCATCTGCAGCCCTTGGGAATTTTTATTTCAAGGTAATATAGGTCTGAGCTCCAAAGATTTATATCCTAAATTTAGCGTTATCTTAACTTCTTCTGGTCATAATAATATGGCTCTACAGTTTTTTTTTCCTCCTTGCCAGGCGCAAATTTAAATTTCCCATGGAAAAAGTGAAATGGACTACCATGTGCGGCTTACAACGTTGGTGTCTTCTTATGTTGCAGAAGAGCTTTTGGGCCCCCTCAGGCTGCACCCCCTATAGCTATGCCCTGCTCCTTGCCTTCCAAGCTCCATAACTTTTTAATTTTCCGGTCTACAAAGACATGTGAGGGTTTGTTATTTAACCCTTAATGACTCTGGACGTATGAGTGCGTCCCAGGGTCGGTAAGGAGCTTTGCAGGGGGGATCATTCCGTGATCATGCCACGCAGTCGCCGGGGGTTAGAGGGTAATTGCAGCTAACACCCAGTGGTTACAGCGCGAGCGGGGGGGGGGGGCGCCGCCTGCCCATGCTATTTAACCACTTAGATGCCGTGGCGATTGTGGCCGCAGCATCTAAATGAATGAGGAACGGTGCACCACGCACCGTTCTTCATTACGCTCAGGACATCAGCAGTGAGATCGCGGAGTCCCAATCGGCTGACATGGCAGCGGGGAGCCTTGTGAAGGTTCCATCACTGGCATGTTTTGAATTTCCACACTTCCTGCCCCAGACAGGAAGTGGGGAAACCGCCATCTTGGTACACCCTAATGCATTGTCTATACAATGCATTAGGCTGCATTAACGATCACGCACCCTAGTGGTGAAGCATCCTAGGGGGACTCAATGTTAAAGTAAAAAAAAAAAATTAAGTTTTGAAGTGTAAAAAAAGTATTAAACCCCCTTTCGCCATTTTACAAATAAAAAAAAATGAAATAATGAAAAAAGTTACACATATTTGGTGTCGCCGCGTCTGAAAAAGTCCAAAACATAAAAAAAAAATCATTTATCCCATACACTGAACACCGGAGAAGAAAATAAATTCCAAACGCCAAAATTGCTGTTTTTTGGTCATTTCACATCCCTTAAAAATTATAACAAAAGTGATCAAAAAAGTTGCATGCATTCCAAACTGGTAACAATAAAATGTATGCTTTAGCCCGCAAAAAATGCCGCCTCACCGACGACCGTAGGTGTTAGTACAAAAAAGTAATTGGTCGCACAAAATGGCACCACGGCACAAATTTCAAAAATAGAAGATGTTTGGAATTTTTTTTACGGTACCGAAACATAATTGAAACCCTATATGTCTGGTATTGCCGGACGTGTATAGACCTGTAGAATACAGAGAACTCAATTTTTACCGAAGACTGAGGCCACTAAAGCAAAACTCCCGCAAACATGGCGCAAGTACGTTTTTTTTTCACAATTTGTCCCACTTAGAATTTTTTTTGCCGTTCCCAGTATATTCTATAGTAATATGAATAACACCATTAGAAAGTACATCTAGTCCCGCAAAATAAAATACCTCCTTTGTCTATGTAGGTGGAAAAATAAAAAAGTTATGGCTCCTGGAAGGCGAGGAGGGAAAAACAAACGTGTCACCAAAAAAACGCTGCGTCCTTAAAGGGGTTTTGCCAGGACCTGCCTTATCTGCTAAGAAGCAATTGTAATCAAGCCAGGGCTGAGCTAAGAGAGAGAGAGACACACAGCAAGAGCACAGAGCCCTGCATAAGGGATTGTGTGCAATGTTCACTCAAATAATCAAACTACAACTAGTGGATTCTTTATACAAAAGGCTACACCTTTTCTCCACAGCAGCTTGAAAGCTTCTTCATGTTCCCTGACATCAGATAAAGCAGGGATCTACTCAGATAATCACACTACAACTAGTGGATTCTGTATACAAAACACAACATATTTCTACCCGGTGCCTTGAAAGCTCCTTCACGCTCCCTCTCATCAGATAAAAAGTGTTCTCTGTGCAAGATCGGCCAGCAGCTCTTGTCAGGTCGTATCTAATAAAAGCTTTTAAGTAACTAAGGGAAGGAAGGCAGGCTGTAGCTCTCTACAAATTTTTTTTATCACATATATTTAGAAAATTTATAAAATACCTATTTTGGAGGATCCCACGTCAATATTACATCGTGGAAAAAACCTCTTTAAGGGGTTTAAGGGAGCAAGGGAGCGTCTCCAAAGTTTTTTACTCAAATAATACATTACAACAGTGGATTCTCTATACAGCAGACAGACTAATACAATGCACGTTCTCCACAGTCCCTTGCAAGCTCCCTCATGTTCACTGTCATCAGATAAGACGTGCAAACACGAAAGTGCAGCAAGATAAGCTCCTGTCAGCTCCTATGGTCGTGTCTAATGTAAACTTTCAGGTAACTAAGGGGGACTGAGCAATGCTGCAACTCTCACAGGCTTCACTTTTTGTAATCACATATATTTAGAAAAGTGATTAAATACCCATTTCGGAGGATCCCACGTCAACATTACATTGTGGCAAAACCCCTTTAAGGGGTTAAGGGACAAGATGTATTTTCTAATTATGTCAGTGTCCATAAAATATACTGAGAAACCAATAAAAACTGCTAAGTGTGCAAAAATGTGATAAAAACTTACTTTTACCATGTTTGTAGGGGTTTTGTGTTTGCAGCGTTCACTCCTCAGTAAAAATGATGCGTTATCTGTATTCAGCAGGTTGATTCCGGCAATGCCAAATATGTTGGGTTTTCTTTATGTTTTAGCACAAGTAAAACACTGAACCCCTTCCCGACGCAGCCTTTTTTTGGTCACGTTCGTTTTTCCCTCCTCGCCTTCCCAGAGCCATAACTTTTTATTTTTCCACCTACATAGACGTATGAGGGCTTTTATTTTGCAGGACAAGATGTTCTTTCTAATGGTGTCAATCACTGTACTATAGAATATACAGGGAAACCGCAAAAAAAATTCTAAGTGGGGCAAAATGGGAAAAAAAAAACTACTTGGGCCATGTTTGCACAAGTTCTGTTTTTACGGAGTTTAATCTCCGGTTTATTTGACGGGTTCTCTGTATTCTACGGGTTGATCTAATTCTGGAAATACCAAACATGTAGGGTTTTTGTTACGTTTTTGTACCATAAAAAATCCAAACATTTTCTATTTTTCACATTTTTGTTGCGGTGTCATTTTCTTTAACCAATACATTTTTTTGTGCTTCCACCTATGGACCCGAGTAAGGGGCAATTTTTTTTGCAGGCTGTAGTGTATTTTCTATTGTTACCAGCTTGGAATATATGCAACTTTCTTGATCACTTTTATTCCAGTTTTTATGGGAAGTAAAATGACCAAAAATCCACATATTATATTTTAAAAGATCAGAATTTTCCAGATGCAACAATACCAATTATGTGTAACTATAAACAATGCAGAAGGGAGGACAAAGGTGGCGATTTTAGCACTTCCTGTCCACCATGTTAATCAATCCAAGACCTCGCTGCAGGGATACTGGTCAGAGTGAGAAATGGTGCACAACACTGTTTCTCATTAATTTAGATGCCATTGCCGCTACATAGAACTTCACTAGCACCAGGTCATATCGGCACGTCCGGTGTCGGTAAGGTGTTAATTCATTTTAATTACATTACTAAAAGTGAGCGCACAACACTATGGTCAATATAGGAAAGAATAAGCATATATTTATATACAACAAAGTATACACAACGTTTTTTGGAAGAAAACAATGTGACTTTTTTTTTTTTAAATAATATTTGGTGCTCTGTGTAGATTAAGATAATGTTTTCCAATCTAGCACTGGAACCCTAACTCATTTCTGAAAGATATTTTCTCATCTGGCTTTCACAAAGCATGCTTTTAACAGACAGCTTCAGGCTCCCACTTCCTGTTCAGGCTGTGGGAGGTTCTACAGCTTCAGCCTCCCTCTTCCTGATGAGTCTGTGGGAGGTTCTACAGCTTCAGGCTCCCACTACCAGCTCAGGTTGTGGGCGATTCTACAGCTTCAGGCCCCTACTTTCTGATCGGGATTGTGGGCAGTTATACAATTTCAGGTTCAAACTTCCTGTTCAGGCTGTTGGAGGTTCTACAGCTTCAGGCTCCCACTTCCTGTTCAGGCTGTAGGCAGTTCTACAGCTTCAGGCTCCTACTTTCTGTTCAGGATGTGGGTAGTTCTACAGCTTCAGGCTCTCACTTCCTGTTAAGGATGTGGGCGGTTATATAACAGTGACAAACATTTCAGTTCTGCTATTCCTAGCCAAGTCTGTTAGAGGGACGTTGGTGATGGAAGGTTTTTAACAACAGGGCAGAAGATTACAGAGCTCTAGAGGATTAAAGTTTCTCGGTAAGAAAGATAAACAAAATCCTGTGCTGCTGATAAGACACAGAAGGGAGTGACATTATGGTTACTGCTAGAATATAGAGAAGTGGTCAGTAACCTAGGGAAGCTTGTGTACACAAGCAGGAGATAAAATTGCTCTAACTGTGAAAGAAAGCAAAATCAAAACAGCAATGCGTTTGGTAATAGTCTTTATTTACCTATGCTTCCATGTTTAAAGGGGTTGTCTCACTCCATTGATTCATCTCACCTCAGTCCTTTTTTCTTGGTTTCACTTTGAATTCAGGGGTGTGTTTACTGGCTTCTACTAGGCTGCAGTAGAAACCAGGTCTGTTGCTATAGCAACCAGTGCTGGCAGCCTATCAGGAGAGATTGAACAGGCCTGTAGCTATAGCAACACCATGTGCGGGCGCACCAGTGCTATCAGGAGAGGGAAGTCTGTAGCAAGAACAGGTCTGTAGCACGGATATCAGCAACCAGTGCTGGAGCTATCGGGAGTTAATCTTAGCAGCGAGGGAGATAGAGAGATCAGGTCTGTAGCTATAGCAACCAGTTGCTGGGGGCTTGTAGCTATGCAACATGTGAGCAATGAGAGATTGAACAGGTCTGTAGCTATAGTGACCAGTGCTGGCAGCCTATCAGGATAGATCAAGCAGGTCTGTAGCTATAGCGACCCGAGGAGCTGGTGCAGCCCATACAAGAGCGGATATCTAGGAATAGGTAGGACACTGTTAATGGACACATATTGCAAAGTGACTTGTTTTTGAAAGATCTTTCAGATAAAAAGTGATCCTTGAAGTGAGACAACCCCCTTAAGTTTAATCAATGCGGTCAGATTGCCCCTTTAAGGATTTTTTATGCATATGTAATAAGTGATAATTATTAATTTAATCAGACTAATAACTTTATTATTTGTGATTATGGGGGCTCTATCTGGGGCTCCTATCCATTTGCCTTCAAAGTCTGAGAACATTCCTTTAATGCCATTTTTTTGCACTAAAAGAAAACATTTTTAGTATGTTTCTTAATTATTTTCTAAGGGCAGCAGCAGCAGCCTCAGAATATTTCATGAAAAATAAACCAGGCAACCCTTTTACTCTCCAGGGAACCAAATTATCCTATTGAATTTAACAATGGAATCGGTTTTCTTAAACTCTTATTTTTATGTTATGAAAAATGTGACTCTAAAAAGCCGTTTCTAATTATATTAGGGCGAAACATTCCCTTTGTAAAATTTACTTTTTGCCTCATTTTTAGTAGTATAATGTTAGCGCCTGATCACGTCACCCTTCTGTTGCATAATCTGTATCCAAGCCAAGTTCTAAAGATATTCTTACTTACAGACCTAAAATCCATGGTGATTATACGTCACATTGTGAACTGTATTCCTTTGACAAATATGTATTTGTTAGATTGATGCCTCCTTATTACTGCGGCAATTTAGAGCTAATCAACTTCAGGCTGGTATCTCTGTTGATCCAGACAGGAGCCCTTAGTTGTTCTCCTTGTAGTGCTAATAACACATGAATCCAAGGGACGGCGGCCAACGTCCCTGGGGTTTTTCGGTGTCAGCCTGTACAATGGTGACTCGGAGTCAGAATAGAGATTGCTTTTTTTTGCCTTCATTTTCAGTTGTGATAAAAGGAGATAAAGGAGGAGAGGGGCAATTAAAGTTGGGCCATACACATTACCCTGGATAGAACCAATGAATAATAATAGACATCAAGCTGCTAATATGGTTAAGAACAGCTCAGTCTCAAGTGTCTAAAAAGCCTAAGGGGTTTCGATGGAGACTTAATTTATTGTACAAGCTAGAATTAATAGGGTACCATGAAGCATGGAGGAGGAAAGGGCAGCGCATCACCCGGGCTTCAACTCTTGGATGTTTTTACCCTAAGAAATGGCAAAAATAGTTGTTGGAGAAGCAAATGCGTTTCCTGTTCTACAAAATTGTAATTTGCTGAAAATGAAATAATGCATGAATTCTCTTATAAAGTCGCATTCAAAGTGTCCCATTTATTCATCTTTTCTATATAGGTCGTCAGCTCCATGATATAATGATATGAATTGACTCCTAAAGACTGATGCATAATTGCTTCAAATGCTGAAATTCATTTACAAGTAAAAAAAAAAAAAAAAGAAAAACAAGACCGGGCTACTTAGTAAGTTAGAAATGATATAACAATAACATGAATTTACTCCTAAAGACTAATCTGCAATTGCTTAAAATTCTGAAACTCATTTACAAGTGAAAAAAAACAACACTAGGCTACTTAGTTAAATTTTACTATTTCTGAAAAAAAAATCCAGAAATTTTAAAAATTAAAAAAAAATTTTCTTAATATTTCTCAGTGACTAAGTAGCCTGGTGTTTTTTACATTCAAAGTGTCCCATTTATTCCTCTTTTCTCTAAAGGTCGTCAGCATCACGATATAATGATATGAATTGACTCCTAAAGACTGATGCACAATTGCTTCAAATTCTGAAACTCATTTACAAGTAAAAAAACAACACACCAGGCTACTTAGTAAGTGAGAAAATATTTTGATTCTTTTTAGAATTTTTTAAATTTCTGGATTTTTTTTTTTCAGAAATAGTAACATTTTACTAAGTAGCCTGGTGTTGTTTTTACTTGTAAATGAATTTCAGAATTCTAAGCAGTTGCAGATCAGTCTTTAGGAGTTAATTCATGTCATCGTTATATCATTTCTATATAATGATATGAATTGACTCCTAAAGACTGATGCACAACTGCTTCAAATTCTGAAACTCAATTACAAGTAAAAAACACCACCAGTAAGTAAGAAATACTTAGTAAGTAAGAAATATTTAGATTTTTTTTCTTGTAATGAATTTCAGAATTTTAAGCAAATGCAGATTAGTCTTTAGGAGCAAATTCATGTCATCGTTATATCATTTCTAACTTACTAAGTAGCCCGGTCTTGTTTTTTTTTTACTTGTAAATGAATTTTAGAATTTGAAGCAATTGTCTTTAGGAGTCAATTCACATCATCATATCATCTTTTCTCCATAGGTCGTCAGCTCTATAATATATTGATGATATGAATTGACTCCTAAAGACTGGTGCACAATTTCTTCAAATTCTGAAATTCATTTACAAGTATAAAACAAGACCGGGCTATTTAGTAAGTTGAAAATGATAGAACGATGACATGAATTGACTCCTGAAGACTAATCTGCAAATGCTTAAAATTCTGAAATTCATTTACAAGTATAAAACCAGGCTACTTAGTAAGTTAGAAATATTTTGATTTTTTTAGAATTTTTAAAATATTTTTTTTTCACAAATTTAAAAATTTCAGTTTTGGTCCCTTTACAAACATGTATTTTGCTAATTGGGTGGAAGGCACAGGCTCTCAATAAATAGCCTACATCCGCTGATGAACTGATAAGGCAGTCACAGGCCATCAATGCTAGAAATTGTGTTGCAAACACAATATCAGCAACAATCTTTAAGCACTAAAAACTGTCAAAAAGGACATAAGAATTTTTTGAAACAGCATTTCTGCTACCACAGAATATATAACAAAAAAATTTGTGGTTCTTAGTGTACATCTTTGATCAAAACTGTAAATGCCCACCTAACGCAGCAAGGTGACCCCAATTCAGGTGGGTACCTAGGCTACATGTTACCTCTCTTGGTATTTGTTCAGACCTCAACATTTCAGGGTTAGAAGATTCCAGCTATAAACTGATCTGATTTAAAAAAAAAAAACCTGTGCAGGTGGGTGGAGTGCATAAACCAGGATGGGAACCAGCCACTTCCCCATAGAATGTAGGGCTCCATCATAATACGGCATTGTCTGTGAGTTATAGTAAAGTAGTAGCCTTACCTTCACCTGTATTTGCCACCAGGTGCCTAGGGCAGCAGAGTTTTACGGGGCAACACTTAAAAGTTTAATGATATAATGATGATATGAATTGACTCTTAAATACTGATGTACAGCTGCCTAGAATTTTTGAATTTGTTAACAAATTATGTTGAAGAGATTTAGATTTTCTTTGCAGAATGTCAATCAGTCCCTTTACAAATATGTATTTTGCTTATCGGGCAGCAGGCACAGACTCTCATTAAACAGCATCAGTGTGAGAATTTATATTGGTTAGTGTAGGGCTCCAGCACAATGTGACGTTGACTGTGAGTTTTAGTACAAAAGTGACATTACCATCACCTGTATTTGTCACTGGGTACCTAAGGGCAGGTGCCTGGAGCAGCAGAGTTTTAGGGGGCAGCATTTAAAGGGGTTTTATCGTTACAAAGATCATGTCTCAGATTATGGGGACAGTAAAAATAAGCACTTTTGTAATTGGGTTGCATTACCTCTGTCACTTGGTTTAGCAGATATCAGCTTCGCTGTAAATCTGTCTTCTATTTCTGCTGTTGCTGGGTCAGAACGCCCCTGGGTCGATTCCTGTGCCCTAGAAACGCCCCCTGCACTGTGATTGGCTGGCTGACATTTTATTCAGCCTGTTGGGATATGCCCCTAGACATGAAACATCATGGCCACGCCCCCTGCGCTGTGATTGGCTGCCTGCACACACTGTGTTTACTCCCCTCTGAGCTGTTAAACTCGATAGTGAAACCAGAATCTGCTGGCTCTATGTACATCTCAGCTCTATGGGGATGATCTGGGCAATTACTGGCTGTTTAAAGGGCTTTTACCAAGAGGTTGATTCACTTCCTCACAGGTTCAGTTTGAACTTTGAAAAGAAGGCGTTCTGTTCCTCAGATCGAATGCAAGCCCCGCCTCCTTATGAGGTCATCATCTGTATTGTATAACATAAGGATTCAACGCTGTGTCTGTATGAACTGCTTGAAATAGTACAGTGAATAGGTGATCAGCTTGGCAAGCCAGAGTTTGGGAGTTCAAGTCCCCATCATTTTTTTTTTTTTTCTTTTATAAATTGTACACATATTAAATTTTATGTAAATTATATGTGTAGACAAAAATATTATTTATTTATAATTTTACACACACACACCCCAAAAAAGCTCCCCTATATAGTGTCCCATCCTCACAGCCCACACCAAGCACTTCCAACATATGTGATACAATGCATATACTCTCGGGGATGAACATGATATAGGGGAGCTATGTATGTGAAATATAAAATCATTATGAGATTGACATACACTCACCGGCCCTTTATTAGGTACCCATGCTAGTAACGGGTTTGGGAAAGGACCCCTTTTGCCTTCAGAACTGCCTCAATTCTTCGTGGCATAGATTAAAACAAGGTGTTGCAACGATGCTCAATTGGTACCAAGGGGCCCCGGGAGTGCCAAGAAAATATTCCCCATACCATGACACCACCACCCCCAGCCTAAAACCGTTGATACAAGGCAGGACGGATCCATGTTTTTCATGTTGTTGACGCCAAATTCTGCCCTACCACCCGAATGTCGCAGCAGAAATCGAGACTCATCAGACCAGGCAACGTTTTTCCAATCTTCTACGTCCAATTTCGATGAGTTTGGGAAAATTTGGGAAAGCCTCAGTTTCCTGTTCTTAGCTGAAAAAAGGAGGGGCACCCGGTGTGGTCTTCTGTGCTGTAGCCCATCTGCCTCAAAGTTCGCCGTACTGTGCGTTCAGAGATGCTCTTCTGCCTACCTTGGTTGTAACGGGTGGCTATTTGAGTCACTGTTGCCTTTCTATCAGCTCGAACCAGTCCTGCCCAATTCTCTTTGACCTTGGCTCAACAAGGATTTCCGCCCACAGGACTGCGTTCACTGGATGTTTTTTTCTTTTTCGGAACCATTCTCTGTAAACCCTAGAGATGGTTGTGCGTGAAAATCCCAGGAGATCAGCAGTTTCTGAAATACTCAGACCAGCCCTTCTGGCACAAACAACCATGCCACGTTCAAAGGGGACTCAAATCACCTTTCTTCCCCATACTGATGCTCGGTTTGAATGCAGGAGGATTGTCTTGACCCTGTCTACATGCCTAATGCACTGAGTTGCCGCCATGTGACTGGCTGATTAGAAATTAAGTGTTAACGAGCAGTTGGACAGGTGTACCTAATAAAGTGGCCGGTGAGTGTATATATTTTAGGTCTCTCTACATATGTGTAGAATTTAGAGGGGGGGGGAATAAACCCAGTGAGTGGACTAGAACTCCAAACCCCTTCGTTGTAAAACCAACACTCCCACCGCTACACCTATCAACCCAAGTCAGTTACAGGGTTACGCAGGTTCTTCTCTCAAAGCTGAAAATGCTTCCTCCCACCCACTGTTTTCACTCATATCCTGACAGCAAGCAGAGGTCTTTACTTGAAGCTGACATTTTGTCCTTGTAGTTGAGTAAAGGTCTCTGCCTGTTGTCAGTAAAAATTTGGTTGAATAACCCTTAAACAGAAGTTTAAGCTGCTTTGCTTTCAGTGTTAAACTAAAGAGATATAATAAGTATAATAGGTGCTTTTCTTGCAGGGTTGTGGAGCCTCAAGGCTGCAGACATAAGCATGCAGGAGGCTACAGAGCTGTTATATCCAGACAACCTTCTGCATCCCCTGCTTCAAACAAAATGATGATGTCACAGTTCTTCAGTGAGGGGAGGCACGCCTCGTGGGAGGGGAGACATGCCTGCTGAGAGGAAGAACATGCCCCTGGATTTCAAACTCAATCTGAGAAAATTAGCAGAACAGCACGAGCAGCTCAAACGATAAATCCCCTTTAAGCAAGTTAAAAGGTTTTTCATTTATTTGGGGTGGGGGGGGGAGTGTTGCTTCATGATGGTGCTAAGCAGTGGCTACAAAAGTACAACATCATTGTAGTGACAAACATTAAGAGCTCATTCCTATGGCAAAGGACAAATACCAGTCGGTTTATCCGACCGGTATTTGTCCTGTTTTAGTGCCATCTCCACGGCCGCGGGGGGACGGCTTTTCTCTGCAATGTTTATATTCCGTCCGAAAACCGGACGGAAGAATGAACATGTTCAATGTTTTTCGGGCGGCCGGCGGTTTTAAAAAACGTCCGGCAGAAAATCCGTGCAGTGGGAACTGCTGCACGGGTTTTCCATAGCAGCCCGGTGTGTTAGTTTGCGGCCGGTTCTTCAGACGGTCTGCAAAACCGCAAACAGTCTGAAAAAACGGCGGTAAACCGGTGCCGTGGGGACATGCCCTAAAGGATTGTTTCTACCATAGACTTTGTGTTCAGCTCTACTCCTCCCATATAACAGAATGGGGAGTGACGGGCTCCCCTTCCTGCTCCATATCTTTTGACTGACTGTTCCAGAGATACAGGTGCTTCTCAATAAATTAGAATATTAGCCAACAGTTTTTTTTTCAGTAACTCGATTCAAAAAGTGAAACTCATACATTATATACAGTCAATACAAACAGAGTGACCTTTTCAAGTGTTTATTTCCATTAATCTTGATGATTCTGGCTCATTACAGCCAAGGAAAACCCAAAAGTCATTATCTCAGAAAGTTTGACTATTATATAAGACAACTGTAAAACGTTTTTGAAACCCAGAAATGTTGGCCAAATGAAAAGTCTGTACAGTAAATGCACTCAATACTTGGTCGGGGCTCCTTTTGCATGAATGGCTGCATTAATGCGGCGTGGCATGGAGGCGATCAGCCGGGGGCGCTGCAGAGGTGTTATGGGAGCCCAGGTTGCTTTGATAGCAGCCTCCAGCTCAACTGCATTGTTGGGTCTGGTGTCTCTCATCTTCCTTTGGACAACACCCCATAGATTGTCTATGTGGTGAAGGTCTGGTGAGTTTTCTGGCCAATCAAGCACAGTGATACTGTGGTTATTAAACTAGGATTTGGTACTTTTTCGCAGTGTGGACAGGTGCCAAGTCCTGAAGGAAAGTGAAAATTCCATCTCCAAAAAACTTGTCGGCTGAGGGAAGCATGAAGTGCTCTAAAATTTCCTGGTAGATGGCTACGCTGACTTTGGTCTTGATAAAACACAATGGGCCTACACCAGCAGATGACATGGCTCCCCAAACCATCAGTGACTGTGGAAACTTCCCACTAGACCTCAAGCAGCTTGGATTGTGGCCTCTCCACTATTGCTCCAGATTCTGGGACCTTGAATTCCAATGCAACACAAAATTTAGTTTAATCTGAAAACAACACCTTGGACATTGAGCAACAGTCCAGTTCTTTTTCTCCTTCACCCAGGTAAGACGCTTCTGGTGTTGTCTATTGGTCATGAGGGGCTTAAAACATGGAATGCCACACTTGTAGCCCATGTCCTGGATACGTCTGTGTGTGGTGGCTCTTGAAGCACTGACTCCAGCAGCAGTCCACTCCTTGTGAATCTCTCCCAAATTTTTGAATGGCCTTTTCTTAACAATCCTATCAAGGCTGCGGTTATCTGGTTGCTTGTGCCCCTTTTTCTACCACACTTTTCCTTCCACTCAACTTCCCATTAATCTGCTTTGATCCAGCGCTCTGTGAGCAGCTTCGTTAGCAATGGCTTGTTGTGGCTTACCCTGCTTGTGGAGTGTGTCAATGATTGCCTTCTGGACATCTGTCAAGTCAGCAGTCTTCCCCATGATTGTGTCACCTACTGAACCAGACTAAAGGACCGTTAAAACGCTTAGGAAGCCTTTATAGGTATTTTGGGTTAATTATTCTAATTTTCTGAGATAATGACTCTTGGGTTTTCCTTGGTTGTAAACCATAATCATCAAGATTAACAGAAATGAACACTTTAAAAGCTCACTCCATGTGTAATGACCCTATATAATATAAACTTATGAGTTTCACTTTTTTAATTGAATTACTGAAAACAAAGAAACCTTTTGGCTGATATTTTAATGTATTGAGATGCACCTGTTGGTGTGGATCTCAGAGGTGAAATCTGAACCTATTATACTATGATGGCATATCTTATTGATATGCCATCAATATGTGAAATGGGGCACCCCTTAAACCTTGCATTTGCACATGACCCTCTATTCTGCTTCATCAGAGGACTATGGTTAAACACACTGCTCCCTTCCACTGGGAACTCCCAAAGAACAGAATGGATAACACAGAGCTCCCCTGTACTGGTAAGTCACATTGATCAGAATGGAGAACACAGCGCTCCCCTGTACTGGGAACTCCCATAGACAGAATGGAGGACACAGCGCTCACCTGTACTGGGAACTCCCATAGAACAGAATGGAGAACACCGCTCTCCCTTGTACTGGGAACTCCCATAGAAGAGAATGGAGAACACAGCGCTCCCCTGTACTGGGAACTCCCATAGAATAGAATTGAGAACACAGCTCTCCCTTGTACTGGGAACTCCCATAGAACAGAATGGAGAACACAGAGCTTCCCTGTACTGGGAGCTCCCATAGATCAGAATGGAGAACAAAGTGCTCCCCTGTACCGGGAACCCCCATAGAGGAAAATGGAGAACACAGCGCTCCCCTGTACTGGAAACTCCTATAGAACAGAATGGAGAACAAAGTGCTCCCCTGTACCTTGAACTCCCATAGAGGAAAATGGAGAACACAGCGCTCCCATGTACTGGGAACTCCCATAGAGGAGAATGGAGAACACAGCGCTCCCATGTCCTGGGAACTCCCATAGAACAGAATGGAGAACACAGCGCTCCCCTGTACCTGGAACCCCCATAGAGGAAAATGGAGAACACAGTGCTCCCCTTAACTGGGAACTCCCATAGATCAGAATGGAGAACACAGCGCTTCCCTGTACTGGGAACTCCCATAGAACAGAATGGAGAACACAGCGCTCCCCTGTACTGGGAACTCCCATAGAGGAGAATGGAGAACACAGAGCTTCCCTGTACTGGGAGCTCCCATAGAATAGAATGGAGAACACAGCTCTCCCTTGTACTGGGAACTCCCATAGAACAGAAAGGAGAACACAGTGCTCCCCTGTACTGTGAACTCCCATATAACAGAATGGAGAACCCAGCGTTTCCCTGTACTGGGAGCTCCCATAGATCAGAATGGAGAACAAAGTGCTCCCCTGTACTGGGAACCCCCATAGAGGAAAATGGAGAACACAGCGCTCTCCTGTACTGGAAACTCCCATAGAAGAGAATGGAGAACACAGCGCTCCCCTGTACTGGGAACTCCCATAGAGGAGAATGAAGAACACAACGCTCCCCTGTACTGGAAACTCCCATAGAACAGAATGGAGAACACAGCGCTCCCCTGTACTGGAAACTCCCATAGAGGAGAATGGAGAACACAGCACTCCCCTGTACTGGGAACTCCCATAGAACAGAATAGAGTACAAAGCGCTCCCCTGTACTGGGATCTCCCATAGAACAGAATGGAGAACACAGCTCTTCCCTGTACTGGGATCTCCCATAGAACAGAAAGGAGAACACAGTGCTCCCCTGTACTGGGAACCCCCATAGTGGAAAATGGAGAACACAGCGCTCTCCTGTACTGGAAACTCCCATAGAAGAGAATGGAGAACACAGCGCTCCCCTGTACTGGGAATTCCCATAGAGGAGAATGAAGAACACAACGCTCCCCTGTACTGGGAACTCCCATAGAACAGAATGGAGAACACAGCGCTCCCCTGTACCAGAAACTCCCATAGAGGAGAATGGAGAACACAGCACTCCCCTATACTGGGAACTCCCATAGAACAGAATAGAGAACAATGCACCCCCCTGTACTGGGAACTCCTATAGAACAGAATGGAGAACACAGCGCTCCCCTGTACTGGGAACTCCCATAGAACAGAATGGAGAACACAGCGCTCCCCTGTACTGGGAACTCCCATAGAACAGAATGGAGAGAACACAGCGCTCCCCTGTACTGGGAACTCCCATAGAACAGAATGGAGAACACAGCGCTCCCCTGTACTGGGAACTCCCATAGAACAGAATGGAGAACACAGCGCTCCCCTGTACTGGGAACTCCCATAGAACAGAAAAGAGCCAACACTTTTGTGAGTCCATTCGTGAGTTAGGTTCAGGTCCGCACCTATCGGACCTTGATGTCATATCCTAACGATATTGTGCTCTATAGAGTTCTCCAATGATACGAAAACCATTGTTAAGATCTCTTCATAATAATAACTCCATTTTATCTCTGTGCTTTTCCAGTAGGTGCGTTTCTTCTTCTTTCCTTCCCTCCTTTCTCTCTTTTTCTTTGGTAATCTCATGATATGTGACAGGAACCTTTGATTTAATAACCACATCAGAAACTGCAGAGCAGACATTTTCTCTTTACTGACACTGCTCATATTTTAAGTAATCAGCGCCTTGAATTTTTCCAGTGTTTAAAACACTTCTAGGTCTGTGGTTGAACCTGGGGTTGGATTATTGGAAGTGTCATGTAAGGTCAATGCGCTTTGTTTTAGGTCTATATTAACCCCTTCCTGTTGCAGCCTAGCTTTTTTTTTTTTGTCACATTAATTTTTTCTTCCTTCCCGCCTTCAAAGAGCCGGAACTTTTTGATTTTTCTCTCTGTGCAGCCGTATAAGGGCTTGTTTTGTGAGACAAAATGTACTTTTCAATGGTTGTATTGATTGTCTATAAAATTTACTGGGAAACCCCAAAAATGATGTGGGTGGAACATGAAAAAAACTTGATTATGGCAATTTTATTTTCGCTCATGGATCGCCGCTTAGGTTAAACGGAGGGCACTCTGACAAAGGCTTCTTCTTTACACTTAGCCTTTTTTTATTTTAACCTCAGCCGTCTGGCCACTAACTAAACATAGAGGTTCCCTCTAGTACCAGGGGTCTGTGCCTACTGCACAGCACCTCCAAACAAACCAGAGTCCTCACCAGACTCCTCATTCAGGCTTTTCTCAGGCCTCTAGGGGCCCAGAGCCTTTTGCCAACTCCTCTACTGCAGGTAGCAGTCCACGCCCCTTGACCGCCTACAGGCCTAGGCCTTTTATAGGCCTCCAGAAACCTGTCCCAAAACCTGGCGTGGAATATGGAAACCCCCACCCGACACGTTGTCTACTCCCGATAAGAGCCGCCCCAGAACAACCAAAATAAACGTCTTCCAACCACCTAGTGTGGCTAACAATACATGTGGCTGGCTCCTATCCCACCACGGCCAGGTACCCTTGGTGGCGTGTTGCTGGTATACCTCCTGTATTACTCCGCCTGGTGGCAAAAACAGTCGACTACCTGTAGTCGCTCTGCCACTGTATATATATATATTGCAGAAGGTTGTGCCAAGGTGCTCTTACTACTTCCTGCCACATACAGGAAGTAATAGGAGCTGCAACATAGCAGCTATTGAAGCCCTGGCAGCTGCTTTCAGGAAGGTCAACTTGACATAGAAACGGTGCGCAACACTTTTTCTCATTCATTTAGATGCCGCGGTTGCAATCATCACTGCGTCTAAAGGGCTCAGCAGCAGGAATCAGAGCTGTTTTCGATCCCGGCTGCTCTCGGCAGCTCCGCATATAGATTAAGCTTATCAAGTCCTTCCTTACTAACATTATGATGTAAGTTTACATTAAATGTCAGAAAGGAGTTAACTTACATTCCCATAGCATTTTTACTCCATGTGTGCGTTATGTACTAGGAGAGCTCCCAACCTATATGCCGGATATGACATAATTTTAGGGTATGTTCACACGGGGTAATTTCTGCATGCATTTCGCAGCGTATGTGCGCTCTAATATGAGTGAGATGCGTGCCGAAATTACAGTAATTCATAGTTCTCATAGAGAACTATGGATTACGACTCCTCTCCCCGCTCGTACAATATGATTGTACTGTACGCTCGGGGAGATAAGTGGCATGTCAATTACTTACGGTGATTATGCGCCACGAGCAATGCATGTCTAATAGGCCGGCGGGCTGCCAGCCCCCCGCGCCTCGGGAGTACACGCTGATCAGCGTGACTCCCAAATCACCCGCCATAATTGCGGACGTACTGAACGCGCTGCAATTACGCCATGTGAACATAGCCTTAGAGAGGTGTCCTTCGAGGGCATGTGCTGGCATCTTGCATCTAGACACCAATGTTATCGAATAAATGCCATATGACCAAAGCATTACTCATTTTTAACATTTGCTTTAATGCCCTTATCAGTTTTCGACAACACCATGCAAATTTGACTCAAACAGAAAACCTCACAAGCGGCTCCGGATCGATATGTGTGTAATGGATAAAGCTTGGACATTTCTCAGCCACACGTTAACCTTTCCTTCCACATACACGTGGGCTTGTTGGGCCGTTCGCCCCTCTCTGCTCCCGAGAGTCCATCTATTTCATTAAAAAGGGAAGGGAATTAAAAAGATCAAATCAAAAAGACATGTTTCTCCTGTGCTTCCCGCAGGTTACCTATAAACTGCTTAGTAATTAGCATCTTAACCTTTTATAAACAGGTCTAGGGGCTCTTGTCACTTTCAGGGGAAAAAAAAAAGTGTGAAAACCTCAATGAATAAGGAAAGGGAATTATACAGGTGTAAGGGGATATGTTTTCTTTCAAGGAATACCATGAGTGTTCCGGTAATGAGAAATATGACAAAGGCTCAAGGTTACCTTTTTTTCTGTTCGCTAATTGAAGACATTATCTAGACGTTCGAAAGCCTATTTTCCCAGGTGGGAATGAAACCAGGCAGCCAATTTGTTTGCAGCATTTTTTTCCGCTTAAAGGGGAATAGTACAAATCGGTATCATTATACTTATGGAATACAGTAGTTAAATACAGTACATGTGAAATATTGTTAAAGGGGCATTCCCACCACATTGATTGGCTATAAACATGAAGGCAAAGGTATATAAAGTTCATTACCAAATACATTGCTCATCTGATTTTGCTTTCTGTCAGAGTGAAAGCAGTTCTTATCTCCTTTTTGTATACACAAGCTTCCTTGGGTTATCAAGTACCTGTCTATGCTCTGGTAGGGGTTGGGATGGTGATCTCTGTTCCCTGGGCTAAGGCTTGTGGACTGCACTAATCCTTACCTTTCTAGCACCTGGCCAGCCTAACACTCTGACCTGAGGCCAGTTGGGAAAACTGACTGAAGCTGTTGGTCCCATCACAGTCTTGCCTCCTGCTACAGCTTCACATGCTGTCCTACAAACTTGGAGCTCTGAGCAGCTGCCTGAGACTGCGATCTCTGATGCGCTTGTGCCTTCTTAAGCTCTTACGTGCTTGTCTGCTGGCAGCACATCCCGCATTTCAGTCTGGGACTCCCAGCACTGCATGGTCTCACCTTGAGCGCCTCCATCAACCGTCCCAGCCAGAGAGCGCCCCCCATAAAAACCGCCCCAGCCAGGGGAGCGCCCCCCATCAAC
This sequence comes from Phyllomedusa bahiana, assembly GCA_025379985.1. NCBI lineage: Eukaryota > Metazoa > Chordata > Amphibia > Anura > Hylidae > Phyllomedusa > Phyllomedusa bahiana. The sequence continues at coordinate 43,478 of JAODAL010009872.1, forward strand.
TGTCCCGCCAGAGAGCGCCTCCTCACCGTCTCACCCGAGAGCGCCTCCATAAACCCGTCCCAGCCGAGAGGCCTCCATAATCTGCCCCAAGCCAGAGAGGCCTCTATAACTGTCCCAGCCAGAGGGGCCCCTCCATAAAACTGCCCACCCAAAAGGAGCCCCTTTCCTTAAACTGTCCACCCCAGAGACGCCCCCTTCATGCCCCAGCCCAGAGACTCCCTTCCATCACCTTTTCCCCGCCAGAGCTGCCCCCCATCCCCTGTCCCAGCCAGGGGATCCCCCAAATCACCGGGTCCCGCCGGGGAATGCCCCCCATCCCCTGCCCCAAGCCAGAGACTGCCCCCTTCACCTCCCCCAAAGCCAGAGAGCGCCTTTTTTCACCTTCCCAGTAAGAGGCGCCTCCTTTCAACTGTCCCACCCAGAGAGCGGCCCCCCATCAATTTCCCCCGGGGCCAGGGGCCTCCTTCAACTGCCCAAACCCCGGAGGCGCCCCTTTAAACCCGCCCACCCCAAAATTCTAACTGCCCAAACTGTGTTTTAACACATGCTCTTTTTTTCCCTCTTCATCGCTATTCCTTTCCCTCCTCACACTTATGCTTATCCCCAAAAATCCCTCGCTGGACAGTAAAATTTACATCTCCCCTGCATTTTTTACCCCCCAAACCTGTCTCCCGCCACCCCCCTTTTTCCTCACTTTTAAATTTGCCTCCGCCCCAAAAAAAACCCTGAAAAACTACAGTTTTTCCTTTACTGCCACCTACTAACCCTTCCTTGCTCCTTCTGGTTTTCCGGGGACATTTTCCCCCAACCCGGGGCCCCCCCCAAGCACTTTCCCCACCATAGTCTTGCCCCCTGGGAACAGACTCCCCACTACTAATTCCGCCAACCCCTTAACCCAGAAAACAACCCCTTGCCCCCTGCTCCCCCCAAAACCTTCCTTGGACCCTCTCTGGAATGTGGGGGTTCTGTGTGTAATAAACTCCATACATACATAAAATTGTTCATCTCCCCAAAAACCCTTAACTCTTCCTTGGTCTGACGGGAAACCTGGGCTGCCCCCCTTGAAAACAGTCCCCCCTGCCGCACTCCCCTTTTTGTGGCCCCCAAAAATTACCCAATCCCGCCCTGGAAAACCAAGCATGGTGGGGGCTCGGCCCCCTCCTGTCTGACCCCCTGCTCCTTTGCCCCCGCCCACTCTCCCTTTCCCCTCACACTTTTTTCCCCTTTGAATTTGCCCCTCTGTCCGCATCTACGCCCCCTCCGACCTCCAAGGGGGTTTTTTTAAACCGACCGGCGGGCCCTGCCACTCCCTTTTCTTAAACCACTTTGCTTCCTGGCTTCCCCAATTTTTTTCCCCCGGGACACCCCCAAACTATCATCAGGGGAGACTTCAACATCCAATCGACACCCCCCACTTTTGTTTCCCAAAAACAAACTCCTTTCCCCCTGCTCCCCCTTCAACCTTAAAAATGGCCCAAAAAGGGAGCCCCCAAAAAGAGGGGCACAAAACTGGACCTAATCTTCACCCGCCTCTGCCCCCTTTTCTGAAATCTCTAACTCCCCCAAAAACCCTTTTATCTGACCCAACCGGTTTTCCTTCCCACTATCTCCTCCCCCCTGCCCCCTTGTCTCATACCCATTTCGACCCCGCAGGAATCTAAAAAACCTAAACCCCTCCACTCTCTTTGACCTTTAACCTTTTCCCAAACTATCTCCTAAATTCAATCCCCCAGGGACGCGCCCCCACTTTCTAAAAAACCATAAATCACCCACCCCCCTTTGGGACTCATCGTTCTCTCACACAAACAGAACCCGCAAAAATAAAACAGAAAAACCCCTTTGGCACACGGGACTCTACCAAAACTGTGAGGGGGAGTTTCCAAAAATTGCTAAACGCGCGGGAAGGGAAAACTCCTCCTTTGGGGCTTTCCCTTTAAAAACAAACACTCCTGAGTTTTTTAAAAGTCCGAAAATCGCCTGGGCCCAAACAAAAAACTATTTCCCCTCTCATATCCCCCCAGTCCAAAAACCCCAGGAAAAATTATTAAAAACCTTCAAGTCTTTTTTCCGCCCAAACCAAACCCTCCCCCATCCCTCCTTTCAGCAGATAAACTTTGCCATTCCCCTTTCCTCCAGAAGATAAAACTATCAGAGAAGTTTCAGCCCCCCTTTTTCCCCACCCCCTCCCTTCCCCTTGAACCCTGCTAAAACCCCCCTTAATTGTTCCCCCAGGGTTTACTCAGGGACAAGCCCCTCCCCCTTATTTTTCCAAACCCAAATTCACTACCTGTAGTTTTGACCCCCCGCCACCCCCCTTTACCCCAGCCTCAGTGCTTTTTCATCCCAGAAAAACTCCCCCAAATCTTTTTCCCCTTAATCAATAACCTCTGGCATTTTCCCCTTCTCCCTTTAAACATGCTATTTATAAATAAAACCCCTAAAAAAAAAAACTCTTGACCCCTCTTCTTGCCCAACTTATCGCCCCATCTCACTGCCCCCTTTTTGTTTCCCAAAAATCCTCAAAGCAGCAGTTATTTTCCCAGCTGTCCTCCCACCTCTCCCCCAAAACTCTCTTTTTGACCCACTTACAATCGGGTTTTTCGACCCCACACTCTACCAAAACTCCCCAAAAACCAAAGTCACTAATGATCTAGAAACGGGAAAAAGGGCCTCCGCCACTACTCTGTGCCCCCTTTCCTCTTAGCCGTCTCTGCCTTTGCCACTGTCGACCATTCCCTTGTAAAAAATCCTCTCCTCCCTCAGCATCAGGGACTTGGCTTTTTTCGTGGATCTCCTCTTTACCTCACTGATCGGCCCCTTTCCAGGGGTTCTCTCATTCTTGCTCCCCCTCCCCCCCCCGGGCCCAATCTCTGGGGGTGCCCCCCAAGGGGGTCAGCCCGGGGGCCCATTTCATCTCTATCTACCCCCTTGGCCCTTTCGGTCGGGCTCATGGGCCTCACATGGTTTTCATTACCACCTGTATGCTGATGATACCCCAAATCTACAAAATTTCCCGGGCCCCGATGTCCCCTTCTCTACTCTCCCCGGTTTCCCCGACTGTCTGTCCCCCAAATTTCCCCCTTCTTTCCTCACGTCTCCTAAAAAATAAATGTGGAAAAAAACAGAACTCCTCTTTTTTCCCTCATCCAAAATCTACCCCCCCCCCTGATTCTCTATTACAGTCAACGGCCCCTACCTTTCACCGGGCCCCCAAGGGCCCTGTCCCTTTGGGGGAAACCTTTGACTCTGCTTTATCTTTCCAACCAAAAATCCAAACCCTTTACCCTTTCCCGCCCCCTCCACCTGAAAAAAATCTCCCCGCTTTCCCTTTTATTTCCCCGGCTATGGGCTCAAAAAATGCTGGTTTCCTTTCCCCTTTTATCTCCCCCTAGACTATTTCAACATCCTTCTTTAGTGGCCTCCCAGCTAGCACCCCCGCTCCCCCCAATCAAACCTTAAAATTGCTGCCCAAACTTATCCACCTCTCTCCCCGCCTTTCTCCCCGGCCCCTTTTCCTAAAGCCAATCCCTTTATGGCTTCCCCTATTTCAAGTACTAACCATTTACCTACAAGGTCTTTCCCTGACCCCTCTCCTCCCCTAATTTCCCGCCCAAAATTTTCCCAAAAATCTCCCCCCCCGCACTTCCGCTTTCCTTAAAAGCCTTCTCCCCCTGGGTCTCCCCCTTATCAGCTCCTAAAAAAACCGTCTCCAAGATTCTCCCGGGGCTTACCCACACTCTGGAAAATCACTTTCCCCAACACATTAGCTCTCCTCCCTTTCAAACCCGCTTTTTAAAAAACCTGAAAAAACCCCTTTCTTCAGGCTTGCCCATAACCTTCACTAAACTTGTCACTATTCCTTTCCCCAGGGCTTTTCTTTCCCCCTCACCCCCCTGTCTTTTTTCCCCCCCTTGTTGATTGTAAGCCCCCGCGGGTAGGTTTTCCCCTTCCCTTGTCGTGCCAATTGTCATTATCCCTTTTTTCACTGTACTCGTTTGACTTATGAATGGGGATGTAACCCCCCTTTAAAGTTTCAGGCCCTTGGGAAAAAAAAGGGGCTTTTTAAAAAAAATAATAAAAAATAATTAAAAATGGGGAAATCCCCCTGCCCGTGTCGAATCATCAGCCCGGAACTTTTTTATCTTTTTTACTAAAAATTTTAAACCTTTCGATATTTCAGACTTTTGGGCCTGATTTTAAAAACCCCCCCATTTATCCTTTTTCCCTCTAACAGGCCAGCTTGGAATAGCCCGAAAAAAGAAATGTCGTCACTGCTGTAGAAAAAACCCATAAAGGAAATGGGAGCCCGAAGATGTAGAACATTCCCCCGCCTGAAACCCGAGTGGGAGGTTGAAGAAAAGTTTCAATACGCCAGCCCGAGCAGGGAAAATTGGGGGCCCGAAAAAGTGAAATACTCCCAAACCTGAACAGGAAGTGGGGAAACCTCAAAATGTAGAAAACCCAAACAAAAGCATGAGCAGGCGTTTTGGGGGCCTGAAGTTGTAGAAACCCGCCACAAACCTGGGAAAAGGAAGTGGGGGCCTGAAGCTGTTTGAACGCCCACAGGGGTGAACAAAAAGTGGGGGGCTTTTAAACTGAGGGAAAAGCCCTAACCCAAAAAGGAAGTGGGGGCCCGATGTGGGTTGGGGAAAAGCAGGGGTCTGTGAAATAACCCGATGGGGAAAACCCCCTTTTAAAAGGGGGTTTTTCCCCAATTCCCTTTCAGACCTCCCGTATCCTTCTTTCAGCTCGTTTGCTCAGAAGGGGGCGTGTGGATTTGTTTAAAATTGAGTTCATGTGACCCAGCAGGCTAACATCCACATGCCTTTCCTCTCTTTAGTCAAAGAAGGTTGTTTATTTTTAAAGCATTGTGAGTAGCTGAGAGGTAAAGTTTTTTGCCCCAGGCACAAGGGTCCTCGGTTTTTAAATCCCTGCGGGAAACCCAAACCTGTGTTTTTTTTTCTCTTTATCAATGCACAGACCTCATTGAGGTTTCTTTTTTTATTTATTTGCAACTGTTTTACTAATTACAAAGGGAGCACAGAGGACGGGAGTAGAATGACAGCACCTGGGGTTGAAACTCAGTAGCTGCCTGAGAGGAGGGTGATTTGAGCATGGCGTCCAGGACCGAGGAGCTCTCAACCCTGGTCGTATCCCCTGGAGATGAGCTGTAAATAATGGATCACTAAAGGAGCAGCTAAAACAAAATTGGTGCAAGAATTTGTAATTTAAAGTGAATGGTGAACATGTTTGATATTTCTTTTTCAGCTTCCCGTCAATTTTATTCAGGCAAAAACCCCCTTTTCGCAAGTCATTGTAGGGCGATAGTATTTTTCAATGTAGATCTAAAATTATGCACTGAACATTTAAACTAGTTCATATCGTATATGGTCATATGACTGTAGAACAATATAATCCTGGTCCTGTCACTTGCTTATATTGTTCACCAAAGAATAGTTCAATGCATTCAGAAAAGAAAGACAACCGGCAGCTGAGATCTACAAAGACCATTCTCCTGCCCAATCTCGCCCTGTTCCGAGTGTTAACTACTTACATTCATGGAACTTCACCTCTGATCAGAAGGCTTCAGATCTTTCCATAAGAGTCAACCTCTGGTTGTCTTCTATTCTTGTGCTACACAATGGGCACCAGATCTCTTCGACAAGCCAGCTGGTGACGAGCTGATTATCACTTAGAGCTGGGAAGTGTTAAAACAAACTGTTATTTGCTTTTCCTGGAGTTACTCTGAATTCTATACAATCTGCTTGGGTTCACCTTCACCCTTCTTGAATTCATGACTCGGCACATCTCCGGTGCTGTGAGAAGATGAATAACGTTATTCCCTGAGGGACAGGATTAGGCAGAAAGCCAACGTTTCTTTTGTTTAACTAAATGTTTTAATTCCCTGTTTCAAGTTTTTTTTCCAAATTTTTTTAACCCAAAAAGTAGAATTGTGCCAACTTCTGTTAAAATACCCGGGACGGTATGCTGCCAGTGTGCGACCAAACAATTACAGCAAGCCTTTACCTACATAAGTCATCTACAGCTAATCTTCCCCAAAACATCCTGAAATAACATCCCTTTTTAAAACCACTTTTAAAGGGGTTTTTTTTTCTACAAAGTTCATGTCTCAATGATGGGGAAGTAGACATAAACAAATTTTTAATTGGTTTTTCATTATTAAATCACTTAGTATGAGAAAAGCTAATTTGCGTGTTAGAGTTTTCGCCTCTGGGCGGGAAAAGCCCTCTTTTCTTGATTTGGCTACTGACATTTCAATCAGCCCGTTGGACACACCCCCGGGGGAAAAAACCCCCCCCCTCCCCCCCGGCCACTCCCCCTTGCTTGGGTGGCTGCCTGAACACTCTGTTTTTCCCTTCTGATCTTGGATGGGTGTGGTAAGAGAGAAGCTGGGACAGCCCCATGGATTCACTCCTTATAGTTCATATAATAATCTGATTCACTCTTCCCTCATTAACACACTCTTAACACTATCTCCCCCCATATAACACAGTCTTTACCCCGTTCCCCCCCTTTAAACCACCTTTTAAAATTTGCTTACCCTCCGATAAAGGGGGGGAGGGAGGGGGCAGACACAGTCTTAACACCTCTCCCCCATATAAAATTCTTTTATTGTGCTCCCCCCCTACACAAGCCCCTTTTAAAAATTTCTTTCGCCCGTCTGATAAGAAGGGAAGGGAGGAGGGCGAGAGCATTCCCCACACTTGCTTTATCAGTTAGGCTTGGGTATAAAATCAATTACCCATGAGGGGGTTTTGGTTAAAGCAGCTTGTGCAGCCCCGGAGGAACTCTGCTACCATGAAGCATGAGAACGCTGAAACAGAAGAATAGCAGGAGGTCTGCAAAGCTGACGTCCTTTCCCCCTTTCCCCGCCACACAGAATGTAAGAGGAATCCCCCCCTGGATTTTAAACGAAATGAAGAAGGAGCTCAAGTGTGCGAAAGCTTCAAACGATAAAACCCCTTTAAATTCCATATTATAATTGCCATTGCACCTGTTATGTAAAGATCGCACACACATAGTCAATTACTGGGGAAAGCCATTTCACTTGGGCATTTATATTTTCAAATTCCACATTTATAATGGATATTTGACAACTGTATGATTTTTGTCTCACTTCCGGATACTGATGCTCAAATTGCTCCCTGTTTAGTTCAGGAAAATTCAGGTTTAGTTTGTCCCAAACCCAAATAACTCTATCCCTAAACCTATGTTGGGGTTAATGTCTGTTTTTTGAATTCTTTGTAAGGATTAAGTAACCTGTCTGTGGTGCTTGGGATACGACGATAGAACCAGGAGCTCTGCTAGACCTGGGTTGCCAAAGAATGGTAATTTAACCCTTAAAAATTTAGGGGCAATTCTAACCAAAATTTGATTTGGGCCAACCCAAATGGAAATTATTGGATTTATGTTAAATTGGACATTGAACGGAATCCTAAGGCCAAGAATAATTATGACACCTCCTGTCCATATGCCTTGTTATGGCATAGACACATCTTACAGGTGGGTTCCTTTGATTTACAAAAGTGGCTCAGATTCTGCTTTTTACATGTTAAAACACTCGCTATACTAATTATAACACCAAAGTGAATCTTTTACCAGACGCCTTTATGTCTGACCTAAATTAGTATTCTAACAGAAACACAGCAGTAGTATAATTTCAGCTGCAGGGGAAACACATACAGTGGGGATAAGTATTTAAGTGGGAATAAGTATTTGATACACTGGGGATTTTGCATGTTTTTCTATCAACAAAGAATAAAGAGATCTGTAATTTTTAAGGTATACTTCAACTGTGAGAGGCAGAATGTAAAAAAAAATCCATTCATGGTCCTGGAGTGGCCTAGCCAGTCTCCATGCCTGAACCCAATCAAAAATCTTTGGGGGGAGCTGAAACTGAATGAATCCCAGTGACCGACCCCAAAACATGAACGATCTGTATGGAGAAGTGGGCCACAATCCCTGCTGCAGTGTGTGTAGGGCCATCTTTTCCATTGGGCACACTAGACAGTTGCCGGGGGCTCCACAAGTATAGGGGCCCTAGGTGGTCTGTATCTCCCAGGGATACAAGAAACATACTCAGGGTCACTTGGTTGGCTTTGCTTATTTAACTGTTAGTGTCCTTTTAGGATGTGCAAACAGCTAAAAACCATGGTGGAGAAGGGAGTCAAAGGCTCCCTGCCTTCCCAATTAGTCTTGTAAGTTGCAGGCTGTCGGTGTCCAGACATAAGTGCCGTGATAATATGAGTGCGCTTGGGGGTGGCTAGAGGCATGACCCAGAGTGATGTCATATATTTCGGCAGGGCCCACTGCAGTGCTATGCCCAGGAGCCCATAATGCTGTTAAGACGGCTCTGAGTGTGTGCAAACTGGGCCAAGACCTACAGCAAGCATCTGACCTCTGTAATTGCAAACAAAGGTTTCTGTACCAAATATTAAGTTCTGTTTTTCTATTGTATCAAATGATTATTTTATTCAATAAAATGCAAATTAATTAATTTCTGGATTTTATTTTATTATTATTATTATTATTATTATTTATTTTAAAGCGCCATTGATTCCAGGGCGCTGTACATTCGAGGGGGTTACATACATTACATAAGTCAAACGAGTACAGTGATAAGGGATCATGACAATTGGCACAACAGAGGGAGAGAGGACCCTACCCGCGAGGGCTTACAATCTACAAGGAGGGGGAGATTCTGTCTCTTAGGCTATGTTCACACGGTGTATTTGCAGGGCGTAATTACGCCCCGCAATTACGCCGTGTGGATGGGGGCGGGAGCGGGGGAGTGAGCGGGGGGCCGGCACTTCGCCGGCCCATATACAATCACTGTGAATTACCGTAATGAATGGGCCGTTTTCGGCCCGTAATTGGCGCACTTCGGCACGTAATTACGGACCGAAATACAGCCCATTTTAAGCCGTGTGAACATGGCCTTACAGTTGAAGTGAACCTACAATAAAAATGACAAATCTCTCCATTCTTTGTAGGTGGGAAAACTTGCAAAATCTCCAGTGTATCCAATACTTATTTTCCCCACTGTATATACATATGTACGTTTGTTTGCTGTTCCCATTTTTGCTTCAATGCCTGCTATGCTATGTAATCGGCTTTGCAGTTTTATAGTGGATGCCTGCGTTCCTACTAAACCATTTCTTACTGTTTGTGAAGAATGATTGCAGTTTAGGCTTCTGTCGTGTTGTTTCTCGGTCTTTTGCAAACCACTGATCTCTCCGATAAGTCATAAACGTGATGCAGAGGGCTGGTCGTGCTGCATTCACGGCCCCGAAATCAATTCTCAGATATCTGCGAGTCGTTTCTTGGAGGCTGAGCAGCACCAATTAATCTATATTAAGTCCAAATTAGCTTAATACAAAAACAATAGAATGAAGACAAGGAGTCAGAGCAACCCATAATGTTCTCATTAGGCTGCAGAGTTGTCTGATGGGTGTCCATTCAGGTGATACCGAATGTCTGGATTCACTTCATTAGCCCCAAGGTTAATTATAACAGAACAAAGCAGGTGAATCCTCTATTCCTCCAGCAGACTTTCCATGGGGACGCTGATTTCACTTACACATATCACTAGGACTGTTCCCGGCTCTCTGTGAATGGTTATTTCACGTACAATTGCCACAATATGTCATGTAAAGCAAATGACTAAAGAAGTTATTATTCTGTAAAATTCTATTTTACTCTCAGCATTAACCCCTTAAGGACCTTGCGTTTTTTTTTTTGTTGTTGTTGACACGTTCGTTTTTCCCTCCTCGCCTTCCCAGAGCCATAACTTTTTTATTTTTTCTGCTATATAGACCTATGAGGGCTATTATTTTGTGGGACAAGATGTACTTTCTAATGGTGTTATTCATTGTACTATAAAATATACTGGGAAACCGCAAAAAAACTCCAAGTGGGACAAATTGTGAAAAAAAAACCTGTATTTTTGCCATGTTTGGGGGTGTTTTGCTTTTACGCCGTTCAATCTTCGGTCAATACAATGTGTTAACTGTATTCTACAGATTGATCCGCATCCGACAATACCAAACATGTAGGGTTTCCTTTATGTTTTGGTACCGTAAAAAAAAATCGAACTTTTTCTATTTTTGAAATTTGCGCAAGTTTGTGCGACCAATAACTTTTTTGCACTAACACCTGTGAACATCACTGAAGTGGGCATTTTTTGCGGGCTGAAGTGCACTTTTTATCGCTAGCAGTTGGAATGCATGCGACTTTTTTGATCACTTTTATTCCATTTTTTAAGTGACGTAAAATGACCATAAAACGCAATTTTGGCGTTTGGAATTCTTTTTTCTTCTACGGTGTTCAGCGTACGGGATAAATGATGCTATATTTTTATAGATCGGACTTTTTCGGACGCGGCAACGCCAAATATGTGTCAATTTTTTATAATTTTATTGTTTTTATTTGTAAAATGGGGAAAGGGGGGTGATTTGAACTTTTAATACTTTTTTTTTGTATTTTAAAACTTTATTTATTTATTTTACTAAAACATTGAGTCCACCTAAGGTGCTTGACCACTAGGTGGCGCAATTGTCAATACAGTCTAATGCATTGCATAGACAATGCATTAGACTGTACCAAGATGGGGGTCTGCGGACAGAAGTGGGGCAAACCAGGACATGGCAGTGATGGGAGCGTTCACAGGGCTCCCCGCTGCCATGTCCGGGCATTGGATCGTTGCAGCTATGTTGCGGCGGCGCCGATCGCCCTGAAGATCGGTGCGTGGCACCGATCTTCATTCATTCAGACGCCACGGCCATCTTTGCTGCGGCATATGAATGGATAAACAGCGCGGGCGCTGTAACGGCCGGGTGTTAGTGGCGATTAGCCGCTAACACCCGGCGGCTGTGCAGGGGGGGTCACGGTCTGGACTCATACGTCCAGGGTCGTTAAGGGGTTAAACACATAGGACGACCATAGAAATACATTGGATTTTAATACGTGACCCCACACTTAAAGAGGACCTGGGACTTCTCCTAGTTTGTCTGTGTTAGTAAATCCTTATGCTCTCTGTGAAATAACAATTCTGGAGCATCTTCTCTTATACCTCTATGTTGTGCTGTTCCTCTGCTATTTTATCTAGAAATGTATTACTGAATCTGTCAGGTGGGTGTTACCATTCCAGCTGTTAAAGGGGCATGTTCATGCTGACAGACAGTGAGGACTGATTGGACAAAGTCACCCCCAATTGTAAACACCTACCTGACAGATTGGTAATCAATTTCTAAGAAGAATATGAATCCTGCAGCGGGTTGTTACCAACTGGGAAACACAAAACCACCAGCAATAGAATAATTATCTTTCTTTGCCACAAAATGGAAAAATCCCTTATTCAATCAAAACTCCAAAAAATATTAAGGGAAGACATAAAACATAAGCTTTTTTTTTAATATAAAATCTAAAATAGATCCCCATGTGTATGGAAGATATTAAAGTTTACACATGCAAAAGACCCCAGAAGGGGCACGAAAAACAGAACTCCAGTAAGTAAAGGGACTAACACTAGAACTCTCAAGGTAAAAGTAATATTAGCCCTTAAAGGGGTTTTTCCACGATGTAATCTTGACGTGGGATCCTCCAAAATGGGTATTTAATCACTTTTCTAAATATATGTGATTGCAAAAAGTGAAGTCTCTGAGAGCTACAGCATTGCTCAGTCCCCCTTAGTTTCCTGAAAGTTTACATTAGACACGACCAAGAGCTGACAGGAGCTATCTAGCCGGGGTTTTGCGTTTTTTGCACTTCTTATCTGATAACGGGGAACACAAAAGGAGCTTGCAAAGGGCAGGGAGAAAGTGCAGTGTATGAGCTGTCTTGCTGTATAGAGAATCCACTAGTTGTAATGTTATTATTTGAGTAAAATTTAGAGACCCCCCTCCCTCTCACCCCTGCAGCCCTTCATGACTCAGCATGCTTTGTTTATATTCTCTCCTGAGCAGATAAGAGGTAAGGAACTCACTTCATGGCAAAACCCCTTTAACTAACCAACTACAGGGTACTCACCCTAATAAGGGTGTCCCTGTCTGGAACCTTTCCTTAAATTCATATATCACCTTAGACAGGACTTGAGGGATTTCTGATGACATATAGGAATTTAAGGAAAGGTTCCGGACAGGGGCGCCCTTATTAGGGTGAGTACTCTGTAGTTGGTTAGTTAAGGGCTAGTATCATTGAACCTTTTACCCCTAGAATCAAGGGGTTTTAATTTTTTATTTTTTGGATTTTATAAATAAAGGTTATGTATTATGTTACCAATGGGGGGTGTCCAATCAATGCTGATATTTAGGGGGTGACATGTATGAACTTGGCACCTACTCACCAGTTCTTCCTCTAATAGTATACGATCCAACAGTATTTATGAAAGTGTCTCCCAGCACTTTATAAATATCCCGTTCTATGCCAAAAGTAGTCTCAGCCTCGCCACCTTGAAACTGGTATGGATTTATACAACAGCTTAGCTCCAAACTTTGGCGCATTTTTAACCCATTGTATAATTTTGGCATGACATGCCTCCCCCATCATTGACGCATTCAAAAGTGTGGTGTCTGATGTACAATGCGTCGAGTTTTGGCAAAAAAAAATGGTTCATACATCTATAGAATAGGGCTACCACATTTTGGTTCAAAAAACGCCAAAAAACTGGTGCAGCCCCATTCACATATGTTGCCCTAAGCATGTACAGGGACTCACCTTCAAGTGGTAACACCCACATGAATGCTTCAGTAATATATTTATTGGAGGAATAACACTTAGGGCGACATGTCCGAAAAGTGGCGTATCCATGCCAGTTTTTTGTGCATTAAATCAGTGTAAAGTGCGCCTGAAAGTCCGATACTTTCTAAAAACTGCCGTCAGGCATACCTTGCATAGAAAACTTAATGCGCCTAAAAAGGCGCATTGCCCAACTCGCGGCACATCATATCATGGTAGAAAAATGTAATGCGCCTATCGAGGGCATTGCCCGACGGAGGGCAAAAACATAATGTAATGAACCTCAATAGGCGCATTGCACGACGGGGGCGCACAGTGCATCATATTTAGGTGCATTACAAAGTGTCCTGCCCGGAGTATAATGTGCCTAGTTTTGGTGTACGTCAGTTCATTTACAACAAGAATACAGCATCAAAAGTGGTTTTACCGCAAAATAGACCAAAAAAAACTGGTGTGGTGTGCTGGAACATGTCGCCCTTAGAGTTATAAGAAATTTTGGAATGGAAGGTCACAGGGGATGAAGGAGATTTCCTCTTCTCTCAGGTTATTAGAAATTGCTTCTAGGTGTACAGTAGTGCCTGTTCAAAATAAGAAAAAGGGTTTTGGTAAAATTTGTTAATCAATTGTGTTCTATTTTCTTTCTTCTGATGCTAAAGGAGTTTTTAATAAATTCAAATTTTATAAAAGAATCACTTTCCCGGTCACCCAACCAAGAGTGCAGGTCACATGACCCTGTTGCGGCAGTGAGAAACCCTGTATTCAGCTGCAGGTAAGCAAAATGACTGGCTTTGCTGTGTACCTAGAGCAATTTCTAATAAACTAAAGGAAACAAAAAATGGAGTGGTCTTTTAATTTGAATTTTATATCTCGTTTAAGCCTCAGAAATAGAAATGTAACACAATTTTGATTACAATTTTACCCTATTCTTTATTTAGAACAGTAAAATACAATTAAATATTAATTTGTTCAAATTCCAAATATGTTATTTCTCAAAATTATACCAAGTATGTTTTTTAATAGGCACAGATTCACTTTTCCAATTCCTTTTTACTTTTCATTCGAAGTCTTTAGGTGTTTGATTTAACAATAATTACACGTAAACTTTATTAATTATATTATTGTAATATCTATTTTACAAAGTCACGGCTCCTCAGATGAACGCAAACTGCTTAAGAATTCATAGTGCTTATTAGAACCTTAATTTTTTTTCCCCAGGATAACAGCTAATTTGCATGTCATGAACAGGTGTCAGCTAAATTAATGCTACAGCTAATAAGTGTGTTATTAAGCTGTAACATACGTCAGAGGTTACCAAGTAGATTGGGCGTCTAAAACGCTCTCCTGTATTTTAGCTTCAGAGGTCATTAGCTTTTTTACAGACTTGGTTCACCATTGTTGAACTTGCATGGGTCCAACAGAGAATTGTATAATTAGCAGATTACTAATGTAACATTATTACCAACATTGCTTCCCTTAATAATCAAACCGTGCCCATTACGAGAAGAAGACATGAAGCGACCACCATATAATGTGAAAGGTTGAGCTGAAAATTGTGGGGACACCAGTTTTACTGCAAATCATCGTAGTTCCCTATAGATTATTAAATGTCCAATTTGTGGACAGGAAACTTCTGTGTATCCAGAAGAAAAAAATGTAGACAATAAAGGGTTTTGTTATTAGTATTGAATACATATGTATTGTTTGTCATGATAAGTATTCAACCAAATTTCACATTTTGGCATGTCCCCAACTTCATTTTCTTTCTTTAGCCCTAACCTTACATTAGCCCCATCCATAACCTTGCAATTGGGCTTTAATTTGTTTTTTAAGGGCTAATTTACCTTCACGCAGTGCTCCAGAAGTGACAGGAGAGGACCACAGACAGGAAGGTTAGCACTTTAAACCCAATAAATGCTCTTCCCAAAATTTAAGGTTAGGGTAAATTTTTGGGCAATTTTTTTCATAAATAGATTTGGGCAATTTGGAATCAGGTTCGGGTCAAATTTCATAGAGATACAAACCCAAAGCTAATTATGATATCCCCTGTCCACATGCTTTGTTATGGCATAAAGACATTATACATCAGGAGTTTGGGTAGGGGGTTCCTTTGAGCTATTTGAATGGCTCTAATTCGGACTTGAACCATCTTTTTATTATATAGATAGCCATTCATCAACATGGCTGTCCTGCAGTACTACATTTCCCCTGTAGTGCTTGCTACAGGAGGAATGCCCAGCTTCTTCTGACTAAATCAGTTTGTCAAACATGCTAGGAATCGGATCCTCAAAGATCTGCTGAACACTCCCTCAAGTGCATTCGAAAAGGGTGTCTGATGACACAACCCCTTTTATAGTTATTTCCCCCAGTTGCCCATCTTGTAGCCTGGTAGGGCTACTATCTAATTTTTCTTATTTCCACTGTTCTCTGGCTCTCCTTTCAACCTATTTATCTCAGGAGTGATCATGCACTATACGCCGGGCAGCAGATGATGCAGAGCCATTAGGCAAAATATCATCAAGGTAGACAGGGAGTATTACAGTTCTACCATATATCTTAGAAGAAAGAAGCTGTAAATATGGCCAGTGTCCATGAAAGAGAAGAATCAGAGGAACTGTAGTCCATTACATTGAGAATCTAATCAACAGCAAGCTCTGGCGGCATCAAAACAAATGTGTGGCACAATATTGGGCAAGATCATGAAAATAAGGAAGAACTATTTCAGAGTTATGGTGGCATCATCTGGTGAACACTCAGACACATAGGGCGACATGTATGAATCTCGCCACGTCGGGGCGCACCTTTCTGCCGGTTTTCCGGCGAAATTTGCGCCTGATTTATGTCGGCGCCGGAGCAAGCTCATACATACTATGTAAGGTCCGCCGCGCCTCGCCAGTGTTTGGGGCGCAGTGCGGCGCTGCGCCTATGATTTGCCGCCCGAGGTAGTGCGCTCATATATACCATGTAAAGTCGGCCGCGCCTTGCCAGTGTGTGGGACGCAGTGCGGGGACATGGGCGCAGTGCGGCGCTGCGCCTAATATTCACCGTCCGAGGAGGTGCACTCATACATGCGGGGAAAAGTCCGCCGCGCCTCGCCAGTGTATGGGGCGCAGTGCGGGACTTAGGCACAGAAGGGACTGCGCCGAAGATGTATTCCGATGCGAGACAGGCTGGAAAACAGCGAGAAATCATTAAACATGTCGGTGCGGAGTATGAATAAAAAAATCACCTTTATAAAGGCAGAAAACATTCTCAGAAAAGAGCTCAAACCTCAAAAATAAAAAAAAATAAAAAAAAATCACTTTCCAAAAATCTAGAACGGCGCAATATCAAGAATTAGGATATTGGAAATTACCGGGAAATACAGTAGTTCAAATTCTGAAAGCTATTCTCATTGGTCGGCATAAACCAGCCAATCAGAATAGGAGCGACAGTGAACCATTAAAACCTATGGAGAACTATTGACCAATCAGAATCAAAGGCGGGACAGTTCAAAATACAGTACCAATTCAGAACAGAGCTGATTGGCTGAGCTAGCGGGGACTTCGCTAACTCAACCAATCAGAATAGGAGCGACAGGGACCCATTAACGCCTATGGAGAAGTTGGAAGCAATCAAAGGCGGGACAGTTCAAAATACAGTAAAAATGCTGAAAAGAGCTGATTGGTTGAACTAGCGGGGGCTTGGCTATCCCAGCCAATCAGAGCACGAGCTACTTCTCCCATTGTAGTCTATGGAGAGATTGGCGCAATGCACTCTCAGCTCTCAGCGCCGTGCGGCATGGAGTATGAATAAAAAAATAATTTTTATTAGGTGTAAAATATTATCTGAAAAAGAGCTGAGACCTTCTAAAAACATAAATCAATCAAATCCCGAACAACGCATTTGTCGCCGAGACCGGCGCTACATAAGGAATTGGGATATAGAGAATTGCCGGGAAATACAGTAATTCAAATTCTTTAAGCTCTTCTGATTGGTTGGCAGAAGCCAGCCAATCAGAATAGGAGCGACAAAGACCCATTATATCCTATGGAGAAGTTTTGACCAATCAAAATCAAAGGCGGGGACAGTTCAAAAGACAGTAAAAATACAGAAAAGAGCTGATTGGCTGAGCTAGCGGGGGCTTTGCTATCTCGGCCAATCAGAGCGCGAGCTACTTCTCCCACTGTAGTCTATGGAGAGATCGGCGCACTGAAATCTCGGCGCTCATTGCTGTGCGGTATGGAGTATGAATTAAAAAATAATGTTTATTAAGCGTAAAACATTATCAGATAACGCGCTGAAACCTTCTATAAAAATAAAGCAGTTAAATCCCTAACAACGCGTTTGTTGCCGAGACCGGCGCTACATAGGGAATTGCAATAGAGAGAATTGCCGGGGAAATACAGTAATTCAAATTGTTTAAGCTCTTCTGATTGGGTCGGCATAAACCAGCCAATCAAATGGGAGCGACAGTGGCCCATTATATCGTATGGAGGAGTATTGACCAATCAGAATAGGAGCGACGGGGACCCATTCAACCTATGGAGAAATATTGACCAATCATATTCAAAGGGGGGGACAGTTCAAAATACAGTAAAAATGCAGAAAAGAGCTGATTGGTTGAAGCGGCGGGGGCTCGTCTAGCTTAGCCAATCAGAGAGCGAGCTACTTTCTCATAGAGTTCTATGGGGAAAAGAAATTCCGAGCGAGCTCTGTGATTGGTTAATTTAAAAGAGGCGCGGTTATTTGGACCAATGGGAGAGCGAGCGACCTCCTAAGGGTTTTCTAATGCAATCGGGAATACAACATAAATGGCCGAAATCAAATGAAAAACTGCCGATGTGTACCGATCTGTATATAAAAAGATCCATAAAAATGGGGGAATGAAAAAAAAAAATTGAATAAAATCATTTTTATTTCTTTATTTTCGGTAGCCACTGATCTATAGTATGGGTGAGAGCCGAGATTTCATTGCGCCGATCTCTCCATAGACTACAATGGGAGAAGTAGCTCGCGCTCTGATTGGCTGGAAAGCCAAGCCCCCGCATTTTCAACCAATCACTCTTTTCAGCATTTTTACTGTATTTTGAACGTCCCGCCTTTGATTTGATTGGTTCTAACTTCTCCATGGGTTATAATGGGCCCCGCGCTCCTATATCTGATGGCCGAGATAGCCAAGCCCCTGCTAGCTCAACCAATCAGCTCTTTTCTGCTTTCTGTTTACTATTATACACTGACCCTATCACACAGGGTGCTGCCAGTTAAACCCTCGCTCTCATTCAATGGATGAAGAGAAGTACAGGGTACTATTAACACTCCAAAACTTTTAATGCAATTCTTTAGAATGCCTCAACTTAGTGGCATGCATAGTACATCAAAAGGAACTAGGTTTTACGCTAACGCATTTCTGGTCTGTCTTGATCATAGCTACAGAATTATGAATCTGTGGCAGGTGTTCTGTAGCCGTGATCAAGGGTCTAGGCAGATCGGAAACGCGTCAGCATAGAACCTAGTTTCCTTTTGATGTACCAGGCATGCCACTAAGTCAATGTATTTTAAAGAAGTGTATTACAAGTTTTGGAATTTTAATAGTAGCCTGTACTCCTCTTCATCCGTTGGATATCCTTTACGTATACAGTTCTAAGCCATGGCCGATGGCTCTGGAGTCTGGGTCAGAAGGAACTGAGAAAATGCCGGTAATGGGATGAGTCCTTTTTCTTATTTCTGTTTGCCCTTCCTTTTATTCTCCTATGTTTCTTCCTAGGTCTATGGGACGGACTGTAGAGGGGTTCCCCAGTCTCCAAGCATTCCACTGGAAAACTTGGAGAAGGGAGTCCTCCCATTGATCAAGTCATGGTCCTGGATCACAGCAATCAAAGGGCTATACAGTCAGGAATGGAGCTTCTGACCATGGTTTAGATATGGAACTGTTAGGTAAAGCTTTGTTCCTACAGCAGTGTTAGACCAGGATATCATACCTACCACCATCATCAGCACCACTGCACACTGGGAACCTGGACTATCTACTGTCAAATGATGATGGGCCGTTATTAAGATAGTTAAGCTCCTCACACAACCGTCTCCAAGACTTCTCCCGTGCTTCATCCACACTCTGGAACTCACTGCCCCAACACCTCAGACTCTCCCCCACTCTCACCAGCTTCAAAGGCAACCTGAAAACCCATTTCTTCAGGATTGCCTATAACCAACAATAACCCTGCTGTCACTACACTATCCATAACCATGTCTGCCCCTCACCTTCTGTCTCTTCCCACCTTCCTCGTAGACTGTAAGCCCTCACGGGCAGGGACCTCTCTCCTTCTGTACCAGTTGTTAGTTAGTAATTTGTCACCTTTGTACTTGTTTGACCTATGTTATGTATGAAACCCGAATGTACAGCGCTCTGGAACCACGGGCGCTCAAAAATAAATAATAATAATAATAATAATAACAAAAGGCTGTTAAGAAGATACAGGTGGCCCCCCAGGGCCAGAAGAGCTGCTTACAAATAACCTATTTGACCATATCGATAACACATCCTGAATGTGCAACATCTACAAGGCAATTAAAAGTGGACAAACATCTGTTCTGTTTAGCTGGATAATGGACCCTCAGAATAACTTCCACTGATTGGCATATGGCCCACCATGGAGATGCCTGTATGTTTTATGTTACACGATTTGTTCTTCCCCATATAACGCTCAACTCAACATTTACATAGCAAGCTTTGCTCCATCTGTATATTATATATTAAATCTGGCTGAAAATATAATTACCCAGTTTCCTATTTACTGTAATGGTTTAGAGATTTCTGGAAATACAGACTGGCATAGCGTAGGGTTGTTATTGTCTTTATTTAAGCAGTGTAAGAATTAAAGTGTTATACAAGTGTGCTTCATGAATCACTGTCTTTACCATCTACCTGACAGTGAAAATCACTTGGCACAGTCGGAACCTGCTCTACTTCAGATGAATCATCAATCTCCTGTGACACATTTAACTATTTGTTTCTATGGAGTCATCAAAGTTCTTCAACGAAGAATAATTTTAAGATCTAAACAACAAAATATGAAACGGAGATTTATTTATTTTTATTTGAAGGGGAAATGTAAATATAGCTTTTGCTCTCGCGAGCCTCTTTTATTGTGATTATTCGTCAATCAGACGGAAATATCTCATTCTCAGTACAGTTGAAAAGGTTCTAGAGGAAAAAAAAATTTCTGTGAAATGGCACAAAATAAGCCCAAATTGTTACAGAGGTGCCACATGGCCCCATGAACTTACGTATAACCTTACACCCAATATGGGTTAAAATGGCGGTAATCATCATCTTGCTCTCTAAAGCATTTGCTATGCTACGACTGAACCTAAACATCCCTAACCCTAATTTAGTGTTATGGGTAGAGATAAGTTGTGGAGAAACAATTCGGGTTTGGGATTTCTTGAACCTGAATTTTTGCCCAAATTTGGTCAAACCTGTGTTAAACCGCATAATGCCCCATTCAAGCAATACTGCTCACCATTATAATTTGATTCCTTTTCACCACCATTGATGTTATGACTCCAATGGGGGAAAATGAAATAAGATAAACAAAATACAACTAGAACCATCACAGGTTTCCCATCCCGGTCATTGCTTAAAGTTTTCCATGAGTTACAGTTGACATGGCCCAAATTTGTAACTTAGAGGTATATAGAGGTGTAATATGGCTCCATGAATTCCGTACAACCTTACACCCAATAAGTGTTACAGATGGTGGGAATCGTCTTGTCTTGCTCTCTAGATCAGATGCAGCAGTTGCTATGCTAGGACTGATTAGCTAACCATGCTGCCCCTAAACATTCCTAACCCTAATTTAGTGTTATGGTTAGAGATACGTTGGGGAGTAACAATTTGGGTTTGGGATTTCTTGAACCTGAATTTTTGCCCAAATTTGGTCAGACATGTGTAAAATCGAATAGTGCCCCAATCAAGCAATACTGCTTACCATTATAATTAGATTCCTGTTTACCACCCATTGCTGTTATTACTCCAATGGGATAAAATTAAATATGATAAACAACATGCAACTAAAACCATCACAGGTTTCCCATCACGGTCATTGCTTAAAGTTTTCCATGGGTTACAGTTGACATGGCCCAAATTTGTAAATTAGCGACAAATAGAGGTGTCATATGGCTCCATGAACCTTTGTACAGTCTTACACCAAACAAGTGTGACAATTGGCAGGAATAGTCTTCTCTTGCTCTCTACATCAGATGAGGCAGTTTCTAAGCTAGGACTGATTAGTTGACAAAGTTGCCCAGGTGAACTTGATTAGAGCGAGCGGTAGATTGCTAGCCCTCTATAAAGATGAGCTACATTTGGTGGCTGGAGCAAAGTGTAAATTTAAGCTAAGATTTGCATCAAATTTTGAGTGCAGTATCAATGAGTTCTGTATATGTAGCCAAAAGTCGTCCTGTTCCTGTTCTCTTCGATGATGTAATCACTGGGGCCGTGTAACTGCAGAACCTTATCGGTGAATCCCCCGGTGCCTCCCCCCCGAGCTGCTGTGGGCTCCAGAGGCAGTGCCATCGCTCCCCGGGGCCCGGCTGCGCATCCGGTCTCTGAACGCCCGGGACCTGCTAATGTCCCCGACCCCCGGGGCTGCGCGGTGTCAGCGGAGCACAGCACCACTAGCTGATCTCCCTGGCAGGCTGAAGGCGTTAGGCCTTAACCCTGCCAGGCGCCAGCCCCTACTGCTGACGTAGGCGCACGGTGACATCACATCACCGCGCCGCCTATGCAGGGTGGCAGGAGCCGGTGGGGAGATCGGAGCAGCCGGGAGTGGGAGCCGGAGCCAGGAAAGTGACTGTTTGTTGTTTTTTTTTGTTTGTTTTTTTACTACCTAAAAGGGGGGCCCTGGCTACCTAAAGGGGGGCCCTGGCTACCGAAAGGGGGGCCCTGACTCATGGAAGGGGGCCCTGGATACCTAAAGAGGGGCCCTGACTCATGGAAGGGGGGCCCTGGCTACCTAAAGGGGGCCCTGACTCATGGAAGGGGGCCCTGGCTACCTAAAGGGGGGACCAGACTCATGGAAGAGGGCCCAGGCTACCGCAATGGGGGGCCCTGGCGAATGGAAGTGGGCCCTGACTACCTAATAGGGGGGCCCTGACTAATGGAAGGGGGCCCTGGCTACCTTAAGGGGGGCCCTGACTAATGGAAGGGGGCCCTGGCTACCTAAAAGGGGGCCCTGACTAATGGAAGGGAGCCCGGGCTACCTAAAAGGGGGGCCCTGGCTAATGGAAGGGGGGCCTGGCAACCTAAAGGGGGACCTGGCTAATGGAAGGGGGCCCTGGCTACCTAAAGGGGGACCTGGCTAATGAAGGGGGCTCTGGCTACCCAAAGGGGGCCCTGACTCATGGAAGGGGGTCGTGGCTACCTACTGGGGGGGCCAGACTCATGGAAGGGGGCCCTGGATCACTAAAAGGGGGGACCTGTCTAATGGAAGAGGGCCCTGGCTACCTATACTGGGGGCCCCGGGTAATGGAAGTGGGCCCTGGCTAATGGAAGGGGGGCCCTGACTAATGGAAGGGGGCCCTGACTAATGGAAGGGGGGCCCTGGCTAATGGAAGGGGGCCCTGACTACCTAAAAGGGGCCCTGACTACCTACAAACTAAAGGGAGCCCTGACTTCCTGCACACTAGCTAAAGGGGGCCCCTAACTGCCTGTATACCACCTAAAAGAGACCCCTAACTGCCTGTATACCACCTAAATGAGACCCCTAACTGCCTGTATACTACCGAAATGAGACCCCTAACCGCCTGTATACTACCTAAAGGAGACCCTTAACTGCCTGTCTACCTGGTAATATAATTGAGAGGGCAGCAGCCCATAGTTGTAGCATTATCTCCAGGGACTTAGTCCTCTCCCCACCCTCCAACCCCTTAGGATACAAGGCCTCTAAGTTATGGCTTGTACCTGTTCTTCCACCCCGGGGTCGTTTGTACAGAGATGGGAATAGGTAAAGAGATGCTGGAAAATTGAGGATTCTAAGATATTTGTGTGTAATTTCTGCAGGGATGAGTTGTGGCCAGGAAAAGTCATGGCCGTGTGGAACGGATGCAGAAGAAAAGGGAAAAAGAACGACTCAAGAGAAGAGAATGACTCATCAGATAGGACGTCTCCGGTGAGTCCCTGATGTCAGGGGTTATGTTACTTCTATATTGGATCAGTGCTGTATTTACTGTAATGTGATGTGACCTGAGCTGGTGTTGGACCCCTATGTGGTCTCTATATGGCGGTGTTGTAGGTTATACCAGAGCTGGTGTCTGACCTCTATGTGGTCTCTTTATGGTGTTTTTGTTGGTTATACCTGAGCTGGTGTCTGACCTCTATGTGGTCTCTATATGGCAGTGTTGTAGCTTATACCTGAGCTGGTGTCTGACCTCTATGTGGTCTCTATATGGCGGTGTTGTAGGTTATACCTAAGCTGGTGTCTGACCTCTATGTGGTCTCTATATGGCGGTGTTGTAGGTTATACCTGAGTCGGTGTCTGTGGTCTCTATATGTTGGTGTTGTAGGTTATACCTGAGTTGGTATCTGACCTCTATGTGGTCTCTATATAGCAGTGTTGTAGGTTATACCTGAGCTGGTGTCTGACCTCTATTTGGTCTATATAGGTCAGTGTTGTAGGTTATACCTGAGCTGTTGTCTGACCTCTATGTAGTCTCTATATGGCGGTGTTGTAGGTTAAACCTGAGCCTGTGTCTGATCTCTATGAGCTCTCTATATCGTGGTGTTGTAGGTTTTTCCTGAGCTGGTGTCTGAGCTCTATGTGGTCTCTATATGGCGGTGTTGTAGGTTATACCTGAGCTGGTGTCTGACCTCTATGTGGTCTCTATATGGCGGTGTTGTAGGTTATACCTGAGCTGGTGTCTGACCTCTATATGTGGTCTCTATATGCAGGTTGTATGTTATACCTGAGCTGGTGTCTGACCTCTATGTGGTCTCTATATGGCGGTGTTGTCGGTTATACCTTAGCTGGTGTCTGACCTCTATGTGGTCTCTATGTGGTGTGTTGTAGGTTATACCTGAGCTGGTGTCTGACCTCTATGTGGTCTCTATATGGGTGTGTTGTAGTTATACCTGAGCTGTGTCTGACCTCTATGTGGTCTCTATATGGTGGTGTTGTAGGTTATACCTGAGCTGGTTTCTGACCACTATGTGGTCTCTATATGGCAGTATTGTAGGTTATACCTGAGCCGGTGTCTGACCTCTATGTGGTCTCCCTATGGCAGTGTTGTAGGTTATACCTGAGCTGGTGTCTGACCGCTATGTGGTCTCTATATGTTGTAAGTTATATTGGCGCGGGTATAGTGGCAGCATACATATGTCCCTGATAATAGAAGTGAGGGAACACCTGACCCTGTGATAGGAGTTACACTTCTACTTTTTTGCTGGTGTGTATTTTAGAAGGTGGTGACGTGCGTGACCAAAGGAAACGTGGAAGGGGATATTGTATGTGGGTGGAGGGGGATATTGTATGTGGTGGAGGGGATATTGTATGTGTGTGGAGGGGGATATTGTATGTGGGTGGAGGGGATATTGTATGTGGGTGGGGGATATTGTATGTGGGTGGAGGGGGATATTGTATGTGGGTGGAGGGGGATATTGTATGTGGGTGGAGGGGATATTGTATGTGGGTGGAGGGGATATTGTATGTGGGTGGAGGGGGATATTGTATGTGGGTGGAGGGGAAATGTATGTGGGTGGAGGGGATATTGTATGTGGGTGGAGGGGATATTGTATGTGGGTTGAGGGGGATATGGATAGAGCTATTTAGCCCTGTGTCTATGATGTGTTAGACTGACAAATGTGTGACTAACGTGATATTGTACTACACAATACAGTTCTGTTTTGCACACTGTATTATGTGGTAAAATGGGCGCATTTATGTCCGAGAGGCCGGTAATATTTTCATGTACAGTAGGTTGGGCCCCCCAAGAACAATTCACCTTTGGGCACCAGACACCACAGTCCGACACTGGGCTAATATGTCAGCTTTGGTTACAGCGAAAATTAGCAAAAAATAAATACTAGTTAAATAAAAATGGTTTCTGACCTTATGGGGAGCATAATATAAAATAATGCATAAATAATAATAATAAAAAAACACAAAAAATAAAAGTTTCCCTGCAATTGCTGGTAATATATCAACCCCAGTAAGTAAGCACAAAAAATGTTATGTTGAAATGCATAACACATGTCTATCTCTTACACTATGGGAACATGCTATGTAGAGTAAATAAAATAAAAAAATTGCACACAATAAAAAATCACTTATATAAAAAAAATCCAAAACAAAATTCTGTACAACTACAAAACTTGTTTAGACAAACTTTTGCTCTAAAAACAGTGTTTACTGTTTTACTTGATGCTATGAAATATATATATATATATATATATATATATATATATATATATATATATATATACACATACACACAACATACATATACACACACATGTAAAAATTGCATAAAATAAAGCCTTGCATATGAAAAGAGACAAAACAAATTTGCAAAATAACCAAGCCCGACAAAATGTTTTACATTGTAATTGAAAAAAAAAAATATTTAAAAATGGACCTCCCATTTTTTTCCTATGTATTTGTTACTGAAAACCACAGGTGAGAATGTAAAAAATAAGGAAACAGAAAAAGGTAAAATGCTACAAATTAACGTCTCTAGAGACCAAGTCATCAGCTCTAAAAGAAGCCACAGACTTTCTCAAGGACCTGTTCACCATCACTCATTAGAAAGCCCCCAGGCTACAAGTCAGACACCTTGACTGCAGGTTGGTATAACCACAAAGACTTAAGCAGCCTCTATCAGCGCCGCGGCTGACATGTTCCTCGAGCAATTAGCTCTACACTCTTCTAAATTCTGAAAGCAGGAATTTTAAATGTACATTTGAGACGCTTTAGCTAATGTTCTATAAGTAGAGAAAGCCATAAAAATAGTAGTGTCCCTGCTCAGGAGAAAGGGTGAAGGTCAGGACGTTTGTGAAGGTAAAATTTCTATGAATCTTTTCTAAAAAATAAGGAAAATGTAAGAGCAGAAAGTAAACTCATGGAGCGCCGTACTGATACTACATGGAAAAACTGTGATTTATCACAAAAATAAGAATGCAAAAATTTTAAGGAGAGAAACCATTCAGGGAGAGGCAATGAAAAGCAAGGGGCAACATGCTGTTCTTGCATGGTGGCCTTCGGCTGGGTCTTCCTAACACCAGATCAGGGATATCCCCATCAATATGTTATGTTCTGTGTACGTATGATTTCTAGAGTGTAGATTAACAAGGCAGGCTCCACTGAGAGCAGGTCTTGTTATGAACAGGGTGTACTCACTTTTGTAATATACTGTACCTAGAATAAGTGTAGGTAAGTGTTGGACTAGAGTCAAGGTCAAATACAACTTAAATCCAAGGGCTTCAGTTCAGGTCAACCCATTTGTCAACTAGGGTTGTACAAGGGTTGTACAAGGGATTTTAGTGGGTAAACTTACAGAAGCCATGCCCTTACCCTTCTGCACTGAGACCCAGTTCTGATACTGACTTCAATTTAGATCCAATATTATGGTCACTGGAAATAATGTTGGACGTCGCCTCTGACTTCACTTCTGGTGACTTCAACAGAAGCCTAATGTTATGGTAACCAAAAGTGATGATTGACATTATTTCTGTCATTTCTTATAAATAACAATAACATTGGGCCTATAACTAAAGGGGTTGTCACACTACATTGATACATCTTACATCAGTCTTGTTTTCTCAGTTTCATTTTTTAATTTACTGGTTATACTGGCCCGCAGTGATGGACTGCTGAGGACATCAGGTCTGTAGGTATAGCAACCAGTGCTGACAGCTGATCAGGAAAGATTAAACAGGTCTGTAGGTATAGCAACCAGTGCTGGCAGCCGATAAAGAAATATTACACAGGTATGTACCTATAGCAACCAATGCTGGCAGCCTATCAGGAGAGAGTGAACAGGTCTGTAGCTATAGCGACCTGAGGAGCTGATGCAGCTCATAAAAGAGCAGATATCTAGGAATAGGTAGGACACTGTTAATGGACATATATTGCAAAGTGACTTGTTTTTGCAAGATCTTTCAGATAAAAAGCAGCGATCCCTGTAGTGAGACAACCCCTTTAAGTAATCAGATGTGATGTGAAAAGGGATGTCCAACTGGAGAGTAGGCAGCAAAAGGAGCATTGCACTGTATTGCTAAATTAATCCCGTAAAACCCCTATACATTCCTGGCCCTAATTTAGTGTTATGCTTCGATAGAATAGAGAAAGAATTCGAGTTTGGGATTTCATGAACCTGAATTTTTGCCCAAATTTGGTCAAGCCTGTGTTATACCGCATAGTGCCCCATTCGAGTAATGCTGCTTAAAATTTAGCCCCCGTTCACCACCATTGTCGTTATGACTAAGCCATTGAAGATACATTATTGCACTAGACAAAGGCTTTAGATGCACATCTGATCTTCTTTGCAAGTATGCATCATGCCCTAAGCCTTTACCTTCACATGGTGCTTTCCTGTTGACTCCAATGGGGAAAGATGAAATCTCAAAAACCAACATGCAGCTAGCACCATCACAAGTTTTCCATCCCAGTCATTGCTTATAGTTGTCTATGGATAACGGCTGACAGAAGTTTCAGCCAGCTAAAATCTGTCATGCAACAAATGTCACTCTGTACCCCCGCCCCCCCATAACCCCCATGGCAAATTGGCTGCCACAGCTCGTTACATTTACAGTCCTGACTTGTTTAGGTTGATTGAACATGGACACTGTGATCTAATCTGTGAATTGATACAATCTATGTAGGAAAACATTTTTCTTTCTGATATCCCAATCTGAAATATCATGTTCTGAGTTTTGTTACCTCAACGAAAAAAAGCTATAAATATCCGGTGAAAAACCGCCCTGCCGTAAGATGACATAATCGTCTTTAACATCCAACATTCTGCTTCTGATATTATCCGCTATTATTGTCCATTTTCATTATTGCCATGATACATTTATGTCCAAGGCTAATAGACGTCACGTTCATTTAGAGGATTTCCCGGTAATCGCCAGAGACATTTGCACAGATTGTTGTTTTCTTCCAAAGGAACCAGTCTGGTTGTATCTCTGTCAAAGTCCCCAATACTTAATGGTTGGTTAGAAAAAGCTCTGCTGGACTTATTATATTAAAAACCTTTTCGCTTGTAGAAAAAAAACTCTTCAGTTGGTCGGGGAGGTTGGAAGATATTAAGAAAAACCTCACCTTGTAAACTCACTCTGATCCGGTGCTGCCGATCCTGGTGCACCCCGATGATGTCATGATCATCGCTCATGTGACACTGCAGCCAATCACAAGCTTCAGTGGTCCTATCCTGTATATCCAGGAAGAGGGTCACATGACTAGGGGTGCACGTAGAATTTATGGGGGGAAAAAACTACCACCCAAGAAGGATAAAGGACTGGGTATCCTAACACCATATCATGTCAGTATCTCTAGAATAATACAAACAAGAACAAAGAGGCAGAGAATACTTACTATCAAAATAGCTACCTAAGCTTCCTACCTAAGACGTTGGTAATGGTAGCTTGATGGAATTGTCACTCCGGTGGTAATGTATATATGCGGCATTGGGACATGCTATAACAAGGTGTCCTCCAGACATCCTGGATATCTGTGGCGATATGCGAATGGGGTGATTTGCTATCATAGATGGTTTCCTCTATACTGAGATATTGATTAGCAGTGGACCATGGTAGGTTGATGGAACGGTCACTCCGGTGGTAATGTATATATGCGGCATTGGGACATGCTATAACAAGGTGTCCTCTAGACATTCTGAATATCTGCGGCTATATACTAATGGACTTCAAGACTTCCAAGACTTCTCCCGTGCTTCACCCACACTCTGGAACTCACTGCCCCAACACATCAGACTCTCCTCCACTTTCACCAGCTTCAAAAGCAACCTGAAAACCCATTTCTTCAGGCTTGCCTATAACCTACACTAACCTTTGCTGTCACTGCTTCCTCCACAAACATGTCTCCCCTCACCTCCTGTCTCTTTCCCCTCCTTGTAGATTGTAAGCCCTCGCGGGTAGGTCCTCTCTCCCTCTGTCGTGCCAATTGTCATTATCCATTATCCACTGTACTCGTTTCACTATTAAATGTATGTAACCCCCTCGAATGTACAGCGCCCTGGAATCAATGGCGCTTTAAAATACTTAATAATAGTAATAATAATAATAATAATGGGGTGATTTGCTATCATTGATGGTTTCATCTATACTGAGATATTGAGTCTATTTTATCTTTTGATGTTGTATACTTAAGTATTAATCCTATCCTCTATATTGTTTTTGTGTGTATCTATTTTTTGCCGTGTAATTTGGCCCTGATGAATCCCGTGATTAGTGGAGGAAACGCGTTGGCTTTCACTTTTAAGGCTTAGTAATCAGCGATATCACATACTAGACATCTTTTAAGATTATCATTTGTCTATTGTAAAATCTCTGCTCTACTTTACCAAATAATATACCTTGTGATTATATATTGAAAGCTATAGGGTGGAGTGGGGTGTTTCTTTATATAGGATAGGTTCCGGTAGGGGTCGCCCTTTTTGGGACGGGGTCCCCTTCTTTTGTGGTGGGTCGGGATATAGTAGAGGTTTTTTCATGATAGGGTTAGTATAGGGTAGAATAGGTTTTTATTATCTATTTTAATAGCAATATTAAAAGTTATATTTTAGAATTTATGGAGCCCCATAACAAGATAGATGGGCCAGCACCACCAGAAAAAGGAAATAGCAATATAAAAGTGTAGTAATAATTGGTTGTCATGGGGCCATATATATTAGAGCCTAAAACTACCAGTCTGTAATGGTTTACATAAAGATACTATCTCCTTGCATATAAGTGGGCACCCCTAGCTATATCTGCTATGTTTATACACTCACCGGCCACTTTATTAGGTACACCTGTCCAACTGCTCGTTAACACTTAATTTCTAATCAGCCAATCACATGGCGGCAACTCAGTGCATTTAGGCATGTAGACATGGTCAAGACAATCTCCTGCAGTTCAAACCGAGCATCATTATGGGGAAGAAAGGTGATTTGAGTGCCTTTGAACTTGGCATGGTTGTTGGTGCCAGAAGGGCTGGTCTGAGTATTTCAGAAACTGCTTATCTCCTGGGATTTTCACGCACAACCGTCTCTAGGGTTTACAGAGAATGGTCCGAAAAAGAAAAAACATCCAGTGAGCGGCAGTCCTGTGGGCGGAAATGCCTTGTTGATGCCAGAGGTCAAAGGAGAATGGGCAGACTGGTTCGAGCTGATAGAAAAGGCAACAGTGACTCAAATACCACCCGTTACAACCAAGGTAGGCAGAAGAGCATCTCTGAACGCACAGTACGGCCAACTTTGAGGCAGATGGGCTACAGCAGCAGAAGACCACACGGGGTGCCACTCCTTTTCAGCTAAGAACAGGAAACTGAGGCTCCAATTTGCCCAAGCTCATCGAAATTGGACAGTAGAAGATTGGAAAAAACGTTGCCTGGTCTGATGAGTCTCGATTTCTGCTGCGACATTCGGATGGTAGGGTCAGAATTTGGCGTCAACAACATGAAAGCATGGATCCATCCTGCCTTGTATCAACGGTTCAGGCTGGTGGTGGTGGTGTCATGGTGTGGGGAATATTTTCTTGCACCTTTGGGCCCCTTGGTACCAATTGAGCATCGTTGCAACACCTTGTTGAATCTATGCCACGAAGAATTGAGGCAGTTCTGAAGGCAAAAGGGGGTCCAACCCGTTACTAGCATGGTGTACCTAATAAAGTGGCCGGTGAGTGTATATGTTTATAGCTACGTTTATGAATGTGACATCCTCGACTAAGAGCCCCAATGGTGGTGGTGACCTGGAACAGAATGGTTTTAAAGGTACATTTTTTGTCTTTCTTTATTTTTATTTTTTTCTATTTTAGAATTTCTCCAGCTGGCTGATGAGCTTATTCTAATGCAACAGCATTATAGGCCCCAAGGCATAAAAGTGCAATGAGCCCTGCCCAAATATGTGACATCACACTAGGCCATGCCTTTAGCCATACCCAAACAGGACAACACATGAGGCTACGCTTCTAACCAGCCCCAGGCACAACAATATCATCATACTGCCTGAATCAGGACATCCCGCTGACGCCTTGTAGAAGGCATGCAGCCTACAAGATTAACTTGCAGAGCAGGGAGCCGATACTTTCTTTCATCCACCATGGACTTCAACTAAAAATGCACAAATAGTTAAAGGGGTTTTCTCACTACAAAGATATAAATGGACAGTTCAACTAAAAATGTTTTCTAAATACATTTGCTCATAAGATAAGAGATATTTTATCTGCTCTGAACGTACACTAGTTTCTATAGTTCCCTGACTATAACATTGTTATATGATTAGCTCAGAGAGCTTAGAGCAGGGAGGGAAGTCACTCAATGAATGAACCATAGTCCACAGCAGGCATCCTCAAACTGCTGCTCTCCAGCTGTTGAGAAACTATAACTCCCATCATGCATTTATATAATCTTTATCCGTGGGAATGTTGGTAGTTTTAGTTTCCCAACAGCAGGAGAGCCGCATTTTGTGGATGCCTGCTCCACAGCAAACTATCTCTAACAAGACTAACTTCTGTTTATAGATAAAGCCATTGTTTTCAGTCCTCACAGCACATGTATCTTCTGTTTATGAAAGATAACATATCCTGCACCTTTTGGTGTAAGGGCTCAGCTAGAAACTGAATATGCTAATCACTGCTAAAGAATCACCCACAGCCTGAGGAGACAGAGTGAGTGTAAACTGCTTGTGACTCAGTGTAGCAGCCTTTTGAGAAAACCCCTTTAAATAAGATACCCTGAATACATTCACCAAATGGGCACCTATGTTGGTTGACAGCTGCCTAGTGTGCCCAGTGGATAAGATGTTCGTGTAGGAGCCTTTTTCTTCCTTATAAAATGATTGCAGTCAGAGAATTCTGGATCACCTCAGTAATGATCCATTATTTCCTACAAGAAGACATTTTAAAAGAAAAAAAAATATGTATCCTCTTTAGAAGAACACTTAAAGGGAATGTGTCATCAAAAAATGACTTATTGTTTAACTCACATTTTTATGTTAAACACTTTTTAGGGATTTTTGGTTATGTTTTTTTTTACATTTTTCATATCACTTTCAATATTTTTTATTGATTCTTAAGTCCTGCAGTTTTCACTTTGGCCACTAGGCCTAATAATAGTCTGATACTTCCTATTCTGTAGAGAAAGATTCTCAGTTGTCTGCTCATTATCAGCACAAAGAGGGTCAAACTAAAAGGAGACACCAGTGTGAATAGATAATACAGGATCCACCAGTCACAAGAGGAGATAGTCACAGTTCACCCTTTCACCTCCCTGCACAGTGACTTCTTCCCAGGTCACAGAGCATGACTAGAAAACTCTCCTATACAAGTCTATGGGACAGAATCTGTCTTAAGTCTCCTATGTGCATGAAGCTGCTGTAAAGTATCTCTCTGACTGCTGTTAAAGCAGTGCAAGCAAGAAGGTCTTCCCCACAATTTTATATTGAAGGCCGAATTGAGAAATCTACAATCGTGAAATAAAAACGACTGAGAAGAAAAGAATCTGGATCAGGAGCTCGATTTAATAAGTAAAAAAAAATAAAAATTGCGACAGATTCCCTGTGTAACAACTAGGTTGGGTTCTCAAGTTTTGTTACTGCACGAGATTCTCAAATGCATGAGAAAAGGTTGCTGATTCATAAAAAAAAATTCATGTTTTTTTTCTAAAATTGCATTTTTATTAATACAAATAATTTTGGAATTAACTCTAATTTTGAATCAAGTTGAAATTTTAGTAAACTTTTTGATGTGGTTGAAAATTTCCATATTTCTATTAATTTAGAAAATAGACACTAAAATAAAAAATGGGCTCCGAATTTTATTGCATACCAAGTTTGGGTATTTCAGGTGACATGGGAGGGCTTTGGAAAGACCATGCAATAGCAAGCTCCTTACCCCTGACATTCAATCTACAGCGAGACAAGTAATATAAAGTATCTGTATTTTATTACAATTTTATTCCTGCAGGAGTCTTGCATAGGGTGGGACATTTACTAATCCAAGTTTATGACATGTACAAAGTATTGTTCAAATTCATGCTCTGGCTTTAATGTGCTGTGACAAATCCTGTATTCCAATTCACAGTGATTGATACTTGCCTGATGGTCGATCATTTGCATGTATAAATAGGTGATGAATGCCTATAATAAAGAAATTTTGCAAAGACAATGAGATGAGGTGAAAGTCGCACAGAGGTGACAGGAACGTCATTCATCATCTCAGCTCTCCGGATGACTACAGTGTCACTATGCCTCCCAAAAAGCTCACAAGAACGCAGCGGAACAGAAAGCAGGAGGAATTTCCCAAGTGTCTTATTCTTATTATGGATCAATAGTCCCGCTTCTAATTCTCTGATATCCTCTGGATACACAAAGGAGAACCATAAAAGAAGTCACCGAGGCTGGATTATTACAAGAGAGAAGAAAAGTTAGATATGGAACATAGAGCCCAGGTTTCTTAGCTAGGTAACATCTTTCTAGTTCTAATCCATCCATCATGATCTGCATATTAATGAATTACATGAATGAAACCTTTTCCAATTAACCAACAGTGAAAAATGGTCTTTTAGATGGGTGGTCTTCTCAAACAGGAAATTTGACACATGATATAATGTGAAGTAAACTTGAATGTCGGGCTCCAGCCAGCAACCTTCCGTTATCCAATTGCTACTCTTCTGATGGGGCAAATAGGCATGCAATGACAGATGTCTAGTCAAGATAACCCTTCTGAGTCTTGTTATGGGGCAAGTAGGCATGAAATGAAAGCTGTCTGGTCAAGATAACCCTTCTGAGTCTTGTGGTGGGGCAAGTAGGCATGCAATAACAGCTTTACAGTCAAGGGAAATTCTCTGAGTCTTGTGGTGGGGCAATGAGACATGTGGTATAGCTGTCCAATCAGGAAAACCCTTCAGAGTCTTGTGGTGGGGCAAATAGGTAGGCAATGAGAGCTGTCCGGTCAAGGAAAGCTCACTGAGTCTTGTGATGGGGCAAGTAGACATGAAGTGCATCTGGTTGGTCAAGCGATCCCTCTGAGTCTTGTGGTGGAGCAAGTAAACTTGCATTGTCTGCTGTCTGGTCAGAGGAACCACTTTGAGCTTTGTGGTGGGGTAAGTAGACGTGCAGTGACAGCTGTCCAGTCAGGGAAACTCCTCTTAGTTTTATGTTGGGGTACATACTCATGTAGTACAGCTGACCAGCCGTGGGATTCCTTCTGAGCCCTGTGGTAAGGCAAGTAGGCATACATTACAGCTGTAGGGTCAAGAGAACTGCTCAGAGTCTTGTTATGGGGCAAGTAGGCATGAAATGAAAGCTGTCTGGTCAAGATAACCCTTCTGAGTCTTGTGGTGGGGCAAGTAGTCATGCAATAACAGCTTTACAGTCAAGGGAACTTCTCTGAGTCTTGTGGTGGGGCAATGAGACATGTGGTATAGCTGTCCAATCAGGAAAACCCTTCAGAGTCTTGTGGTGGGGCAAGTAGGTAGGCAATGAGGGCTGTCCGGTCAAGGAAACCCCATTGAGTCTTGTTATTGGGCAAGTAGACATGAAGTGCATCTGGTTGGTCAAGCGATCTCTCTGAGTCTTGTGGTGGAGCAAGTAGGTAGGCAATGAGAGCTGTCCGGTCAAGGAAAGCTCACTGAGTCTTGTGATGGGGCAAGTAGACATGTAGTGCATCTGGTTGGTCAAGGGATCCCTCTGAGTCTTGTGGTGGAGCAAGTAAACTTGCATTGTCTGCTGTCTGGTCAGAGGAACCACTTTGAGCCTTGTGTTTGGGTAAGTAGACGTGCAGTGACAGCTGTCCAGTCAGGGAAACTCCTCTAAGTTTTATGATGGGGTAAATACTCATGTAGTACAGCTGACCAGCCGTGGGATTCCTTCTGAGCCCTGTGATAAGGCAAGTAGGCATGCATTACAGCTGTACGGTCAAGAGAACTGCTTATTGTGGGGCAACCATCTGAGGGCACTCTGTTTATGAGCACTTCTCACTGGTCTTTTTAGAAGTTCAGGTTGTTTGCCCCTGGTTTTGCCTGTGTACTTTGCTGTTTTTTTGTGGCTACATATTCTGTGGACAATGACCACCATTTCCAGTCTCCCAGCCTTCCCTGGATACCTACATTTAGCCCTATACAATATGTAAGAAATTAAAAATCAGACAAGCTTTTGGACTGTTAATTTCCACTGTCAATTTAAACCCCTTCTTCCCTCATTCCTTTTCTTGTTTACTTTAAAAAACTGGGAGCATTGAAGGTGGTCCACAGCATCTCCCCTATAGACTCTATCCTAATCACATGTCTCTGGTCCTCCCAAGACCTTATTCACTGTTCCTCATAGCTTTCTCTTTTTTACATGAATCCTCTTCAGTCTGTCTCATCCCCTTCCTATCAAAGAATGGAAATCCAAAGCACAGTAATGAAAGCATGACTGGGGGGTCTCGCCTTAAGATGGGTACTAGGGGCATACATACAGGAGAGTGTATTAGGATATACAGTATTCTATATACAGGGTGTATGAATTGTATACTGGCTGGTGGTTTTGTACATAATAAGCTCTCTCCCTGCAGTCTGTCAGCTTTATATATTTCTTAAATGTATTTCAATTTGTCTTAAGCAAGAACACTTTAAGTCTCTTGGATTTACTTTCTTTTGACCTCAGAGAAGTTTCTGCTGCATGACGTGAACACTGTGTGAAAGACTATTTTATTTTTGCAATGTCCATTGATTACAGTCTCGAGCTTTGAAAAGAAAACCCACAATGTCCAAATCAGCAACCTAATAATCAGGGAGCAGAACCATGGAACGCTTGATCGTGACGGACATACAAAGCTTATAATTGCCATGAATGTTAGTCCCAGAATGAGTGATTGGAAGCTATAAATAAATTCTGAGAACTTTAGAAAAAATTACCTCGAATAGCCTGAAAATGTGGTCAATAGTTTTTGAAATTTCTAAGTGAACTTTTTGCTGTTGAAAATTTCTAACATTTTGTAATAATGTGACTCAATGTCTTACAGGGTTATACTCACTCTCTCCTCTCCTCTCATCCTGGATCCAGCGCTGCCGTCATCTTCCCTCTCCGCAGGTCTTCTGTTTTCAACAAAAACATATAGTATGATGTGTGGAGTCTATGAATTTGTTCAGAGGAATAGCATTGCCTCAATCAGATCCTTCAAAGATGACCTGAAATCTGATCTCATTATTTCCAGGCTAGAGAACGGCCTCTCTACACTAACTTGGGTTGGTGGCAAAGCAGAGACCACAGGGGCAACATCTCTAACAATTTCAGGGTCTATTGAAATTGCCTCAGCTACAGTCAGTTTTAATGAATGATTGAACTCTTCTACTTCTTTGAAAGCAAGTGAAACATTTTGCTGGAATCTGGTCAATCTGCTATGGGAGTGGAATCTTTTCCCCTGCGGCAAAGCTTTGCCTGCTCCATTTCATCCAAATGCTTTTCAAAATTACACTTAATTACAATTACACTTGAAGATATGGGAGCAGCAGTACTGGCTGGACCCAATTCCTCTTGCTTTTGGCACCGCTTTGAACTAACTGGACCAATTTATTATATATTTTGGGAGTTGGTCCATTTTATAACAACTCCGACTCCAGCTCCACCAAAATGGGCACCAACTCCACAGCCCTGATTGTAACAACAAAAATAATTAAACATAAAATCATAGACCACCATAGATATGCTTCCTATAGCTTTTTCATGTAAGTGCTGATGAACTTCTTGTGTTGCTGGTTGTTTTATGGAGTCCACCAGCGTTGTTGCACCAATAACCACCAAAACACCATAAGAAGCCTGCAGCTACGCATCTACTATGAGTCCATTTTCCTCTGATCATCTAATTCAGCATTCTTCATCAGTAAATGCTCTAATTTATTGAGCAGTGAACATTCATTAATGGAGCAGTTATAAAGTCATTACAACCTGATTATTGTGTAGCTAGATTACAATTTATGGGATTGCCTACAAAGTGAGACATAATTTCTTGATATGCTAAAACATGAAATTTATACGACAGAATATGAAATTTACTTACAAAAATACTGCTAGCACTATAGTGAGTATTAGGACTATTTGAAGAACACTGAACCATTGATGTTCATGGGGAAGGCTCTTGACGGATCTTTGTGCAAGCTCAGAATATACAGATGATAAGAAAATAGCAAGAGCTCTCAAGGTCACATACATCTACAGTAAAATCATAGTAATGGTGGTCTGTATGGATCACCACTGCAGCTCCATGTATTACACCTCTTGCGTATGTCTCCATATGATGCTCAGCAAAGTTACTGCCTCTGTCCCATATAAAATCTCTAAACAGAAATTCAATAATTGGAGCCAAAGATTTGATATTCGGATAAAAGGTCCAACAATCGGACCGTGTTTAAAAATGTAACCCCTTATCTACATTTGATGTTCATATATGTTTTAATGGCAGTAAGGATTTATCGAGCAGGCTCACCCACTGAGCCCACTCCATACAAAGCGGTTGCCAGCTGTTAGATATAGCTGACACCCGCTGTTTATGGTAGGCATTGGAGACGGTTCTGGTCCATGCTGTTTAACCCTCTAGAGGCCACAGCAATAGTGGCATTTAAATGAACCTGGATTGGTGCTGAGATCTCTTTGGGATGAGATTGCGGGGTGCCACATGGTTGCTAAGAAAGGCTGCCATGTTAATGCTCATATTACTTCCTGCCTCAGGCAGGAAGTAATGGGAGACTCTTGATGTTACCCCCTTCTGCATTATATCTATAATGCAGAATAATGTACAGGTGGTCGACTATCCTTGGGTGAACTACACACTTGTTTTTACCCCCTTCTGCATTATATTTATAATGCAGAATAATGTACAAGTGGTCGACTATCCTTGGGAGAACTACAAGTGAAGAAATAGAAAGAAAGTTGCCATTTTACAAATACTATAGAAACACAAATACTATAAAAATACATGAAAAAATAAAATATATATATATCTATATATATCTTTTATTTATTTATATTATATATATATATATATATATATATATATATATATATATATATATATATATATATATATATATATATATATATATATATTATATATATGTATAGGCAGTCCCGACTTACACCGTTCTGACTTACATCTGTCCCCTACTTACAAACGGAGACTTATGTGGAATGCTCGCACTTGTAGTTTCATGTTCCA
This sequence comes from Phyllomedusa bahiana, assembly GCA_025379985.1. Lineage (NCBI taxonomy): Eukaryota > Metazoa > Chordata > Amphibia > Anura > Hylidae > Phyllomedusa > Phyllomedusa bahiana. Next base: position 81,621 of record JAODAL010009872.1, read on the forward strand.
CAACAGGTAGTAGCTGTGGAACGACTAGTTCCAACATCCCACAGCAGCACATGAGGTGAAAATAAGGTGAAATCTTCTTAACAGGAGCACAGACAGCAAAACAGATGTAAAAACCCTTCCCTGCACTATCCAAAATGAAAAAAAAACTTTTGTGCTCGAGTTACATGTAATAAATATACCTGTTCTGACTTAAGGGAGTTGTCTCATTACAAGCTCTCAGCCTAAGTCAGTGAGCCTGGCAGTTGATTTGAGGGGCGGGCTTCTTGTCTGCCTCTTCTCCTCCCTCTTTCCCCCTCCCCTCAGCACACAGAAAGCTCTTCTCCTTAACTTCTATACAGGGGGGGGTTCAGCCAGAGTTAACCGTGTGTGTGCCTGCCTAGGTCTGCTGCAGCTCTTGCTGCTCGTCTCCACAGTCAGGAGACAGGAGAGGGCTGATCTATGAGTGTGGAGCCAGAGCAGGGGGATGCAAGTGTTCCTATACCCCCTGATTAGCATACAAATCTGCACATCTCCAGCAACAAACAGACCCTGTCAGAACAGACACAGGGCAGCTGTGAAGTGTTACTTTACTCAGGATGTGTCACTAGTACACCAGAGCATGAACCCTTCACATGCCCTCTGATCTGTATAGTATTAGTATAGTTACAGCTCCACAGACACATCATGATTATAGTAACACACAGGGTCACTGCTGTCACATCTATCTGTGTAGAGAGCAGGAGGAAGCAGGCACACACAGGGTTAATCCAGGCAGCACATACACAGAAGCCAGAGTCCTCCCTCCCCCCACCCACCACTACAGAAGCATTCTGTGCGGGAGGGGCTCTCTGCTCTGACCTGTATTCTGAGGCTGATGAGTCATACAGACCTGTCAGCCAGTGAGATAAGGATCAACATTTAGGCTGCTATAGAGATTTGTGTTTCTTATGTAGTACTTCTTACAGGTCTTACTCATAATCAGTTGTACTTTTGTAATGAACATATATTGCAAAGCTGCTTGTTTTTTATAGATCTTCTAATTAAAATCCAATCATTGTAGCGAGACAACCCCTTTAAATACAAATTCAACTTAAGAACAAACCTACAGTCCCTATCCCGTTCATAACCCGGGAACTGCCTGTATATAACATACAGAAAAATATATAGAAATACTATAGAAATACAAATACTATAGAAACACAAACAAACACTATAGAAGAATAAAAATTCTATACACCAAAACTGCATTTTTTCAGGTAATTTCATGTCCCCAAAAATTGGAGTAAAAAGTGCTCACAAAGTTTCATGTATCTCAAAATGGTGCCAATATAAATGGCATTTTAAAATGCAAAAAACAAGCCCTCACTCAAGTGCATGGGTGAAAAATAAAAACAGTTATTAGACGCAGAAACTGGCATCGAGAGAGAATGTTTTTATTTGTTTTAAAAAGTACTAAAATATAAGGGAAACCTTACACATTTGGTATCACCTGAGGTCCACAATAAGGAAGAAATCTCATAATCAGAATACACTTCAAGTCGACCAAATGCAAAAATTGAAAAAAGGGTATTTAAAACAAAACCTTTACTATAACCTGATTAAAAAATAAGCAGTAATATAAAAAAAAAGTGGTCTTACCATATAGATGAAACAGGAAGACAAAGCTCCTGAGTAAATGTAAAGCAGGTGTAACTGAAGGCTGAGGTTGGGGTGGGAAACAGGAAAAAATCAATACATCTTAACGAATCCCTGCCTGGCCTCTGTTCACCCTAGTGGTCCAAATAGAATACAGGGTAACCGCCCCAAAAAGGGTGACCCCGTCACCAACCTGTACTCTGCACACACTAACACCTATGCTAAACGCAGAGCAATGTCCCGTCGTGACATGTTTCTGCACTAATTCCCGTGCTCATTAGGGAACATGGAAAAAGCGGTCAGAAAGGACAAAATAAAGGGCCACATGTATGAAACAGTTTAGGTCCGAAACTCACTCTGTTGCCCATAGTAACCTATGTGAGTTTTAGACCTAAACAGGTTCATACATGTGGCCCAAAATGTTCAAGCTATCCAGCAAAGTGGAGCAATTGGAAACTATAGGCATATGGCCAGAGGAACAGAGATGGTATGTGGCACTTCTATTTGGACCACTCGGGTGACTATTGATTTTTTCCTGTCCTCCCCTCATCTCAGCCTTCAGTTAGACCTGCTTCACATCACCTGAAACAAACCGACCTGCAGAATATAATTGCCGTATTTTTCGGACTGTAAGACGCACTTTTTTCCCCCCCAAATTTGGGAGGAAAATGGTGGTACGTCTTAAAAATACAGTAGGTGTGTCTTATTGTCCGGTGCGTCTTAAAGTCCGAAAAATACGGTAACATGTCATTAATACCAAACCATGAACTCCATAAAAACAAAACCTCTGCAAAAGTGGCGTAACTAAGGTTTTTTTACACATCCAACAGATTTTTTTTCAGTTTCCCAGTACATTATATGGTACCATTAGAAAGTAAATCTCGTTCCACTAAAAACAAGCCTTCATAAGACTATGTAGGCAGAAAAATAAAAACATTATGGCTCTTGGAAGGCTGGTGGAAAAAAGCAAACGCAACAAGTAAAAAACAGGCTGCGGTGGGAAGTTATTGACATAGCAATGCAAACAGGACTAGACATTTCTAGGTTCTTGCCCCTGGTCAGTACAGAGCGATGTACTGGTTTGGTAGAGAGATACATGAGATGGAGCTCGGTAGGGGAGGAGGTGTTCTGACCAGTGTATACGTATCCAGTTTCTCCTTTTCAGGCAATGCTCCATGGAAAAACTAAGCAAAACAGCTGACTCTTTCTTCTGGTGGAGACTGTGGATTAGCTAGTAGGAGGAGAGCTAATTTGCATACATTCATCCCATGAAGCAATGCTGGAGAATAAGTCTCTTCAGTTTCTTGCCATACAGATGTAGCAAAGATTAACTTGACAGATAATGCACGTTAATATCATGGGACAGATTTAGAGTTATAGCAAGTTTTCCAATGCTTTTCAATGAATTTTGTTGGACTCTAAGAGCAGAAAAGATGGAAAGCATTGAGTTTACCACTAAGTTCTCTAAGACCATCAAGTTCTCTAGGACTCTAAGAGCAGAAAAGATGGAAAGTCTTGAGTTCACCATCAAATTATCTAAGACCATCAAGTTCTCTAGGACTCTAAGAGCAGAAAAGATGGAAAGCCTTGAGTTCACCATCAAGTTAAACTTTGCTACCTCCATAGTGTAGGATGTAAGTTGCGGTATATCGGTGTTTGCCATTTTGTAGCTGCCATTATTTTGTTACCATGGACACAGAAGTATTTTTCCTCCTTTCACAGCTGCGTCCCGTCTGAACGTGAACGTAATAACATAGCTTTCCTAAATGTCTTGCATTCTTATATTGCACTTACATGAAACAACAGTGAATTCCTCAGACGCACGGAGGCTCAAGCGCTCTCGCCAGCTGTACCCAGCTGCCCTTTCATATTAGACGAGACTTGTTTGCCGCTACATTGTTGCCCGGTCTCTTTCGATTGAGAGAGCCTGATGCTTTATAGATGAAAAGCATGGCTACCTAGGGCTATGTGTGACATTGCTCTAAAAACATGAGCTATTTAGCAGGGAAAATAGAGCTTGTTAAAGGCATTTTAGTCTCAAAGTGGAGTCTGGACAGATGGGATATTCGACACATTGGAAACTATTAGGGAAAGATTACTTTCAAATGCTGACCAAAGAAAACTGAGGATTTTCAGTGAATTGTCAAATGCAGCTTTAGAAAAGAGCATAAGAATATTTAAAAATTCCAAATGCCAATTTGTGCCAGAATCAGTATTTTTATTGTAAAAGCTTAAGACGAGGGGTGTCCTTCTACAGAGTCAAAAGGCCCAGTACACCCTTTGATTTCAGAAACAAATAACATATCTGAATACCCCAGTAAGTAATGGGTGAGGAGGCTTATCTTTTAGGTCTAAAACATTGCCGCCATCTTGAAAACTGCCATTTTGGTCAAGGACAAGTTTTTCCGACACAGAGAAGTCTCATGCTGGTGCAAAACGATTGGATCCGTGTTCAACACCAAGGACAACACAGTAAACACATAGGGCCACATGTATGAACCTGTTGAGGTCTAAAACTCACTTTTTGCCCATAGGTTACTGTAGGGAAAAAGAGTGAGTTTTATATATAAACAGTTTCATACATGTGGCCCATTATGTAACTGTTAATGACAACTTTTGAACCACAAGAGATATTGAAAATTTGATTCTAGCAACCAATTTATGAGACAATTTTTGTCTTATTTCATATGCTACATGACTACCTTCCCACTGGAAAAACTTGCCCTTGATCCAAAATGGTGGCTTTCAAGATTCCGGACATAGCCTAGAAGATAGTTTCCCTCACCCATTACTTGATGGGGTGTTTAGATCTATAATTTTCTCTTCTGTTTCTGAAATGAAAGGGTATCCAGGAACTTTTGAATCACAATGGTATGTTGAATACAATGAATTGACTTCCACACTATTTTTCCATGTAGTTTCCTTTTATGGTAAGACAGGAAGCGTTTTAATCCCAGAAGAGTAGAAGTATTTTGATGTTGGGTTGACCCAATCTTGAAAAGTGCCCTTAATCAAATTGAATTTCTTCCCTCCTAAAATTCCTTAAGTGGCTTGAATAGACCAATGGTTTGAAATCTGGATGGAATAGGACACTTCAGAGATTTACTAGAATTTCCATCGTCGAAGTGGCAATGAGAGGGTGGAAACCATCTTATTAGGTTTAGATGCTTGACCGACAAACATGGTTAATTTCAACTCTTTTCCAACCATCTCTGAATTATCTGGACCAATCATACAATCTAGACTGGGATACTCATCCCCAAACTGTTTTTTGAAATCTCAAAAAAATCTGACTTGGAATGACACCTCCATTTGTCAACAATTTAATAAAAATTTGCTTCTCAACACAATTGTGTATTTCTGCTCCAATATGTTGAGGACAACTGATAGGAAGGAGGGGAAAGAGCAGCTAGCACTATCAACAACAAAATCAAACCTACATGGTCTTGTCATCTTACTGCTCTTTTTGCACCATGCTTGAAGTAGGGTGTAATTGGAGAGCTGTATAATGCTGTACTGTGTTTGTCTTAGAGAGCTAGTACTCTTGAAAGCCTACCATCAAATAACCTCAGCCTCTAAAAGCCATTGCCTGATTTCTTCCATCTTCTACAGCTTTCTATGATAAACATGTGCCAACATTATATTACAGAGAAGATACAGATACTTATATCTCTTCAATTACAGGATCTTAACTTGTGTTGGAGAAATAGAACATTTGGTTTAACTGAAGATGTCACAAAATTCTGAAATCCAATTCCCATTAAAATTCCATGTGAGTGGAAATTTAGAATATTTTTGTGGCTCTAGTAAGCATTGGAAGCAGCCAAATGCCTACAAATTGTAGAGGAATGTTATCAGATATCTGGGGAACATCTGAGGCACAGCTCAGAAACCTTAGAATTTGCGTTAGCCCAACCCTAATCCTAACTTTATCACTAACCCTATCACTAGCCCTCTGTGAGTCTAGCCCCAACCCTAAAGTTAGGGTTAAAGGGGTTTTGCCAAGAAGTGATTTACCTAACAGGCTGATACTCATCTCTCGAGCCCTGAAAAAAGGGGCGTTTTGTTTCTGTGTTTAAAAAAAACAAGTACCTTCTCTGTGATGTCATCGCTTCACCTCCCATGCACGCCCTCTTATCTGCTCAGGAGTAAAGATGACTACAGACGGATGGGGGGGAGGAGCTGAGCAGGCAGTGCCTGCATGTTTACTCAGATAATTAAATTACAACCAGTGGATTCTCTATACAGCAGACACAGAAACAAAGCTAGTACAGGTGCCCAGTAACACTACTCCCCCCCCCTTCAAAGCTCATTCCTGTGTTCTGCCGTCAGATAAGAAGTGCAAATAACACAATGCAAGAAGTGCAAAGAAAGCTAACCAGATCAGCTCCTGGTCGTAGCTAATGTAAACAGTCAGGAAACTAAGAGCATCTAAGTAAGGTTGCAGCTCTCACAGGCTTCACTTTTTTTAATCACATATGTTTAGAAAAGTGATGAAATATCCATTTTGGAGGATCCCACATCAACATTAGATCGTGGCAAAACCCCTTTTAAGTTCGGGTAAGGGCTGGACTCTAGCTCTGAGCTGACCCACAAGTGCCTTAAAGGTTCCATGATGTTGGAGTTAGAGTAAATTTTTCTGAGTAATTTTATCCAAAATTTGATTCTATCCAACAGAAATGGAACTGCTGACGTACAGGTTGAAATTTACTTTGACCTGAATTTGAATTGCATTCAATTTTAGTATTTGAAAACGAGATACACAAATTCTCCAGGTGTATTCCAGGTATAAGTTTAGAAGATGAATGGTTATGCACACCAATAGGAGGAATAAAGTAGTAAATGGGTGCAATGTGGAAAGGGCTTGTCAGGCCAAATATCAATTGAATAATGATCCACTGCACACCAAGCGCATAGTTCATGAAATAATTAATACATTTATTTGTGTGAGGCAGAAATCATTCCAAAAAGAAAGAACATTTTTAAGGGAATATATACAGGGACATGCTCAACAAGTGCTTTACATAATGGTGGATCAATGTGAGGTTGATGTCAATACTTTATCGACGTTTCGGCGGTTTGCCTTTATCAAGAGACATCAAATACGTTGGGAGGTAATGGTGAAGGTATATGAGCTATAAGTAGGTAGAGGGACACCTGTAGAGGCAGTATGGGTGTCCAGAAGAAAAAATGCAAAGTCCGGGCTGGAGGCTAGGAGTACAGGACGAGACGTCCGTGGTGTCAGGAGAACAGCCGGCGACTGTTGAGCATGTCCCTGTATATATTCCCTTTTCTTTCTTTTTGGAATGATTTCTGCCTCACACAAATAAATGTATTAATTATTTCATGAACTATGCACTTGGTGTGCAGTGGATCATTATTCAATTAATATTCCAGGTATAAGTGAATCATCATTGCCTTGTTTTAACAGGTCCACTATGTAGAGTGACAGCACAAAATAAAATGTCACAAGTTTATGAGAGTGTTTATTGAGGACAGAAGGCTGAGTAATACGAATAAATCACACTCCTATCTAAAAACAATTATTGGCCGTATTTCTAATTCATAGTCAATCATCAGAGGAAAGATAACGGTGGTGGGAAGTTGGAGTCGGTGGATCGGCTCTAAAAGAGTTAAAAGTATGAAGAACATTAATATTTTATGGGAAACCCTTGGCTTTTATTCTGATTCGGAAATAAAGAACAGATATCTGACATTGATCTATGTCTACATGAAAATATATAATTTATATCCCGGAGAATTACGCATCGCTGAGGAATAGTTGCAGAGTAATTGTTAAATAACTGTGGTACATTTATGACAAATGTGGACACAGCATTAGAATTACAGCAGAATAATACATTGCAGATAGCTTCTTGCGGTAACTCATTATCCTACTGAAATGCATACGAGCGTTTTGGACAACACGATAAGACTAATATCCGGTGACAAATGCAAACTACGAGAAGAAGAGTCTGTTTGTCATTTATCAACTACTCCGAATTGAGTCACTTTCTAAGTCGTGGAGTTCGTCTATGTTTTTGTACAAACAGGAAACTTGACATAACACCTCCCACCCAACACCTTTTTCTGATGTTCAGCGTGTCATAGTGTGTAGCTGTTAGCACTAATTGTTGTTGTTTAGCATACGACGGGATTTGTTTGCTGATTTTGGAACTTTGCTTTGAACACATTTGTAAATTAATCCTTATCCATCGTTACTTAACAATGAAGTTCTTAAGAGTTGGGCTCCGTTCACACAGACGAGTCAACTTCCATCACTTATGTGTAAGGGACCGGTCAGGGGCGCACGAGCAGACATAAAAAGAGTGAAGCCCTGATGCTGGTCCCAACCCCTGTCACTGACTTTGGGGTGCCCGATTCCTTAATAGGTGGGCCCCAACCTGAGATCTATACTAAGTGCAGACACAGGAGACAGACAAACGAACACAGAATACAATAAGGGAGAGTCAGGCAGGTAAGGTCGGCAACAATCAAGAGACGCGGTACCATATTGGGAGACAGAAGAATAAACGTAAGCCAAGCCAGGTAGGTAACAGCCGGTAGACATAGTACAAATACAGGAGACAGAAGAATAGTCAAAAGCAAAACCAAAAGTCAGGTAACAGTAAACAGCAAGGAGAATCTGCCGGGCAAGGGGGTCTGCTGGGCATGATCATGACATTATGATCATGGGGTCAATAACTTGGATTGTTGTTGGCAGTGCATCCCTGGTTCACACAGTGAGATGTTCTCCAAACAAGTGATACATTTTAGAACTTTATACAAGATGTGATCAACTATTGAACGAGCATCAGTGTTACGAATGATAGCAATCCTCCTACCATTTTGTCTTCTCCTGCTTGCTAGATCAGATAAGGGTATGTCCACATGACAAATATCAAAAAACTCATCGTATTCTGAATCCTAAAACTACTTTTTTCAATGAGTAGTTTGACTCGATTTTCAATGTGGTTTTTAGGTCTTTTTTGTCCCTGTCGGATTTACAGTCAGAAAACGAGTCCTCTTCATCTCTATGGGGGTTTTAGATGTGAATCCGAAATACAAATGTTTGGGATACATATTTTGACCTAAAGTACAGCGGAAAGAATGAACATGTCCAAGTTTTTGTAAAAACGGCGGTTCTGAAGTCCAGCAGTAGATGAATGTAGCCAGCTCACCACTAGTTGATAGCAGGACGCAAAGGGTGCATGGCCAAGCCTGGGAGGCCATTGGTGATAGGGTATGTTAACACGGGGTAATTTCAGTGCACATTTTGCCACGTATTTGCTCTCTAATGCACCGCAAAATTACAGTAATCCATAGCTCTCATAGAGAACTATGAATTACGCCTCCTCTCCCCGCTCGTACAATATGATTGTATTGTACACGCAGGGAAATAAGTGACATGTCAGTTACTAGCGGCGAATACGCGCTACGAGTAATGCATGTGTATGGGACCGGCAGGCACCATAGGAGTACGCGCTGATCAGAGCGAGCTCCCAAAAGACACAATATATTGCGGCAAGTACTGTATGCGTCGCAATACATCGTGTGAACATAGCCATAGACTCATTGCAGATCATGACGGACTTTAGTCTGAGTGATGAAACGTCAGCACCCGTGGAGGTAAATTCCAATTCTTTATTTAATTACAGAATGTGAGACCTAAAACAGCTGACATGTTTCAGAGTAATCAGACTCTTATTTGCAGCCGTGGTTTTTAAGTCCAACCTCAAGAAAATCCGATTTTCAATTGAGGTCTATGGGGATGCTTTTACAGTTGGATTTTTACCATCTTTAAAACCCAAATTCATGCAAAAATCTGACTGTAAATTGTTATGTAGATGGACTCTGAAGATGATGCTATTCAAGTGCCTCAAACAATTCACAGTTCTATCAGCTGACCATGCACACATGTGAGCTTGGGTTATTTGGGAATGGTTGATTGCTAGCTCTCTATAAAGCTGAGCTTCACTGGATGGCTGGTGTTATCTATACTGTCAGCTGAGAGATGGTGTCTTGTCAGCTTATTTCTTTCTGTTTCTGGCATCTAATTCTGTTTTGGTAGTTATTTGTTCCCGGTTAGATCTCTGTTTTTCAACAAAGAAAGCAATATACTAATTTGAGTAGCTTCGTATGGCTTTTATATGTACTTGCTACATATTAGCTATGTTCTTAATTTTTTTTTCTACCTTCATTTGTCTTATTTTAGGATGACATTTCCTGGGCTTCAAAACAAATTATTACTTTTCCAGAGAGTTTTGGCTACAATAGTTTCAGCATACAAAGATCATCTTGGAACCAAATAATATTGTATAGTATTTTGAGGGACCCTGTAGTCAACTGGAACCAAAGATATCTAAACCAATATAGGACAACGTACCCCAAAAATATATCAAATTAATCAGAAAAATTCCTGAAAAAATTTAGGAGAAAATAAGAATCGCTTAAAAAACTGAGATTAAGTAGATTACAGTAATTTGGGTTAAGGATTATGTAGCTGATATCCAAAGTATACGATAATACATTTTTAAATACATTCAAGGCAATTCATGTGTTAGATATAAATCAGTGATGAAAATAATCTGTCCAAAATGTAGTTATTCCATCATTGAAATATTAATGTGATAAGTGCATAGAGAACCATCATAGTAGCAAAAATTCAAATGCAAGAAGTGATTAAAAAATGCTATAAAAGCTATCAACTCATCAGAATGAAAGCAACACAATATAGCCCCTATAAAACGAGCCGCACCTCGACACACGATTCGAGGTTGGGAGGACAGTTTGAGGGCTTCAGAAGCAATTTCTAGTTTTCCATATAGCTTTGGGCAAAGCCATAACTTGAAGCTTCAGGGCCTTAGTGCAAATAGGAAAATGGGGCCGCTCAGTTACCATGTGCCATTGACAATGCTGTGGCATAAAGGATTTTGGGACCCTCTCAGGCTGCAGAGTGTGACGGGTGCCTCTGCGGCCCTTACCTCGAGCCGCTGGCGCATGCGTGCCTCCTCTGCGTCGGCGAGTGGCGCCACGATGGGCGCGCTCGCGATTTGGTTCTTCACTTACCCGGCAGCGCTCCTACTCTTCCCTGCTCTGCTGCTGGCCGGTGCGTGCACTCCCATTCCTAGGGCGTGCGCGCGGTAGCTCTGTGAAATTTAAAGGGTCAGCACGCCGGTAATTGGTTAATTGCCGGGCGCGGTCCTTATATATTTCGGTCACTTCCCTTTGGTAACTGCTAGTTCTTTAGTGCATCAACCTATTGAGAAAGCGTTCCTGGAAGCCTAGTCTCGTTTTGCTGTGTACCTAACCTTTGCTTTCGATTACCGACCATGAGTATTCACCACCTGTCCTGACCTTCCTGCCTGTCACTGACTAGGACTTCGCCTCACACCTTGTACCTCACTGCACCTCGGCTGCCTTCACAAGCAAGTCATGTCAGGGGTAGTGACCTGGTGGAATCCCACCACAGTAAGTCCATATCACTTTGCGGCGGGCTCTGGTGAACACCGGGACCCAGTTAGACTCCGCTCCCTGGGTCGGCCTGTACCACCGCTTGCAGTTATCCACTGGATCCACATCTCTAGCCGTTACACAGAGCCTGGCAGCGACTTCTACCTCTGAACGCACCATAGATACGCGCCTGGATTTGGTCTCAAGTTAAAATAGTTTTAACTTACAATGGTCGTCTTGAATCCAATTCAGACTGTACAGCGTTGGTCTGCAAAGTGCGGCTCTCCAACTGTTGGCAAACTACAACTCCCATCATGCATTTCTATAATCTATTTCAGCGGACATGATGGGAGTTGTAGTTTCCCAACAGCTGGAGAGCCGCACATTACAGACCACTGTTGCACAGTATGTGCAGGGACCCTGTATTCAACCTAATACATGTAGAAACCAAATTAAAGGAAATGTGTCATCAAAAATGACTTATTGTTTAAATCACGTTTTTATGTTAAACACATCTTTTATGAATTTTGGTTTATTTTTTTTTTTCATTTTCCATATCACTTTCAATATTTATTTTATAATTCTTAAATCCTGCAGTTTTCACTTTGGCCACTAGGCCTAATACTAGGTTGACACTTCCTGTTCTGTAGAGAAAGATTCTCAGTTGTCTGCTCATTATCAGCACAAAGAGGGTCAAACTGAAAGTAGACACCAGTGTGAATAGATAACACAGGATCCACCAGTCACAAGAGGAGATAGTCACAGCTCCCCCACTCCCCTCCCTGCACAGTGACTTCTTCCCAGGTCACAGAGCATGACTAGAAAACTCTCCTATAGAAGTCAATGGGACTGAGTCAGTCTTAAAGGAAACCTGTCACATAGTTTCTGCTCCCCTTGCTGAGGACAGCATAAGCCAGTGTCAGACCTGCTGTTTCCAGCGCTGTGTCCCTTATTTTGTAATATGCTGCATTTTTAGAGTATTTACCCCTCAAATCTTATTCATGAGCAGGTGTTAGCTCCAACCACCAAAGGCTAGCTCCGTCCACTGACAGTTATTCACTTTTCTAACTATTCAAAGTAATAGATTTGTAAGTTGAGGTGGGTGTGGCTAGCATCCGATTGTCCGGGTTTGAAAAAAACGCCCACTTAAAGGGACTTTTCAAGACTTTTCGGGCTGAAAAACTGCAGATTTGAGCTTTTAAATACAAAAAACCCCGCTCTTACAGAATAAGGGACACAGCGCTGGAAACAGAGGGACACTGGTTTCTGCTGCCCTCAGCTTTTAAAAAAAAGGGACACAGCGCGGGAAAACAGCGGGTCTGACACTAGCTTGTGCTGCCCTCAGCATCTTACGAAAAGGGAACACAGCGCTGGAAACAGCAGGTCTGACACTAGCTTTTCTGTCCTCAGCCGGGGGGGAAAAAAAACTATTACTGTCTCTTTAAGGCTAATAAAGTGCATGAAGCTGCTGTAAAGCACCCTCTCTGACTGCTGTTAAAAGTGCAAGGGAGTCCTAGGGGGCCAAAGTAAAAACTGCAAGATTAAAAATTTATTAAAAAAATTGAAAGTGATATGGAAAAAACAAAAAAAAAAAAAAAAAAACCAAAAATTCTTAAAAAATTGTCAAACATAAAAAGGGGGACTTAAACAATGACAAATTTTTTTTATGAACTTCCCTTTAAAACTTTATCCCATATATTCCAGCCAAACTTTTAATCAGCTAACTTAAGTGCAGCACCGGACAGGAAATGACCGACGACAAAACGTCTAAAATTTTATTACATACCCCATTTTATAAGTTTTTACAGTCGGCCTTAAAAACCCCCGGGGGCATTTTTAAATTTAAAACCCGGCACAAACTTTTCCCAGCTACAGGTTCATAATAAAAAATTTTTAACAAAATAAAAAAAACGGGGGGGGGGGGGAGGAGCAATTATGGAGAAGGCTGAGAACTTTAGTATCTTATGACTTCAGGATGATATTTTCTGTAAAAATAACCTAGAAATATGTATGTAATCAATCTGACAACTATCTTCCTGAGTCTTGTATTCATAAAAGCTTTCCCATATGTTTGGAGGAACAACCTCACAGACACGTCTAATACAATCAGCTGTGACTTAATGTGGGCTAATTAGAGTGTTTCCTGCGGGCTGTCTGTACCTCCGCGTCCACCTCCTGCCACCAACCGAGCCCTCTAGTCCTGTGTTCGCTCCCTGCTCGGAGTGATAAAGAATTAAACTGTCAAACAAACATTGCAAGTGTTTCTTAGGTCAGCTTAGGAAATATCCTGTCCCCGACCGTGAATTGTTTCAGAAATAAAATATTAAAGTAGCTTAGGTTTTCTGGCCCCACAGATCTGGCTGGGCGAGATAACAAAAAATTCTCCACCCAGGCAAATAGCAAATCGACACTTTAATCATGAATTTGGATGGTCAGCATAGTATATGGCCGCCGAGTGCGGTCTCTACAGCATCAAGGGACATTTTCACGGGAAATAGCATCTCTGAATTTTTTTTAATAAATTTAAAATGACATCTAAAGAAAAACCCGGCGTCCACTCTGTTTTTTATTTTATTTTAATTGGAACCATTTTGCTTTGTATTTAGTTGATCTTGATATTCCGTTTTTAATCATTGTGTGAATTACTTCATATTTATAATATACATTTTTTCCCCTTTACCTTTCTGGTATTTTAATTTAGTAAATGACTAAAGGTTCATCTACATGTTATAAAATGAATGACTGCATTACCTAGTGGCAATGATGTTGCACCTATGTTCAATTTTTCAAAAATGTTTTTGTGGATGTGCATAACCATATATTGCTTCTAGTTTGAGTTTGGAGGAGTGGCTGCCTCCATTTTGTTTTTTTGTACTCCACCCCCCTTGACATAGCTTTTAATCAGTGCGTTAACTTGAAACGGGTTCCTTCTTTCCCCTGGATTGTGGAGGTCTAAATAGGACCCAAATGAGGGTATCTAGTGTAAAAATCGAAGTGTGGCCCACCTCCTTGGATCCAGTTGAATTTCGGGGGTGGTTAAACATTTTTTGACAAAAATTTGAACTAAATCTAAAAATTTTTGATATTCTTAGATAGCAGAATGCTTTTTTTAAAAATTCCTAGGTCCCCCTTTGATAGTGCTTCATTTATATTTGGCCCACTTTTATTAAAATATGAAAGTATTATATACAGCCGCCCGTGTTCACCTTGTTCATTTTTTTCAAAAATGTTTTTTTGGGATTGCTTTAAACCATATTTTTTCTCTAGTGGCAATGGAAAAGCAAAAGCCATCTATTTTAAACTCCCCGGGAAAGTGGTCGGTACCGATATAAGCGCTGCAGTCCATGGGGATTAAAAAAAGGTTTTTGAAGAAACCCTTTCATGGGGGAGATAAAATGAACAAATAAAATTTAAAAACATGTATCAATTAAAGAAGAAAGATTGACCGCTAGATGATCAGCAGGTAGATGATGACAAGTGCGTAGTTGGTGGAGATTCACATGCAGGCTCACTCCAGAAATGAAAGAGTAATAGCAAACTCTCCCTAAACCTCACCATTAGAGATGGGCGAATCGATTCTAACGAAGTGGAATTCGTTTAGAATTTTTCAGGAAAACTTGGGTTCTAAACGAAGTCAAGTTTGGGGTATTGGGGTGAAAATGTGCTTTGATTGAAAAAAGGTTTTGGGGGGCACAGGGGCGCTACATGGGGCAAAGCATTTGGGGGGAAAAAGGGGATAGCCGCATGCATGTGCAGAGATGAAGCCAATAGGACCGGGGGGTTTTCTGTACGTCACCGCACTATATTTTCCCGGGCGCGACCCCGGGGAGCTCACCCCCTTTCACTGTATGATCGGGAAGGCTGCCGCCGTGATTGTTACTGAAGAAATGATTTTTTACAGGGGGTTTTTTTGTGGGGTGTCCCTTTTTCCAGGACGTTCTCTTAATGTTCTATTTCGATTTTTTGGGATATTGGATTGAAACCCAGTGTGCGTCCACTGCAGCTGTATACATTAATATCCAAGTGGGATCTAACCCATTTCCCTTTTTTTTGTTTTCATTTAAAGAAACAGCTTTCTAAAATAAAAAAACCCCACTTTTTTTTTGGGCTGCTCAATTTTTTCGCAATTTACTAAAGGGGGTTAATTAAGCGTTGTTTGCGTTGTATCAGTAAAAAAACTTTTTTTTTTCACCGCCACAGAAGAAATTCGTGCTAATTCTTCCCGAAGGTTAATTAGCCTGTTTGTCTTTTGATTCAGAAAAATACACAAGTTTTTAAGCGGCCCCCCTAAAAGTCAATTTTTTCTCCCCTTTTTGTGGAGCGAAATTTATCCGGGTTTCCCCCAAGCTTTTTAGTGGTTCTTTGGAGTCAAATACAGGTGTGTTTTTATCATCTACAGATATCTTCATCAAACAGTTTTGAAACTTTTAGACAAAAGTATGTGGGGAAAGGGGTGGCAGGCTTTTCACCTGCGAGGGGCAGGGCAAAACATTCCGGCCAGGCGCAGCAAGCAAGGGGCGTCGCGCGGGGGGTCACTCGGTGAGGCCACAACTGCCGCGTCATTAGCGGCCGTGTACGACAGCAACCCAATGGTTCTTGATTGGTTGACTGGGTCCCCATTTTCCTCCCAGATGACATTGAAAACCGCACCCAAAGGGTCGGTGGGAACGTCAGACACAACCCCTTGTTCAGGCCCCGGGAGGGGTCGGGGCCCCCTCACCTTCCCAACCCCCCCTTTTGCCCCATCCGGTTCCCTCAGCCAGAGTTTCTATAGGGGTTGGGCTCGGGGCCCACTATGTAGCGAGGATAACAATTTGAGGGGGCAGTCAGCAGTTTACTTGGCAGCGAAGAAAGGGGGGCCAAATATCCCGTTCTTGCAGTAGTGGCAAAGTATAGATGTTGAGAGTGGCATGGGAGGTCTGTTGGAGGGGTCAGCCTCTGCACCCCAAGCCCGGTGATGAGGACAGCTGACAAAGAAATACAAATAGATGTGATGTAGCCGCCCCGCACTTGGGACCCGGGTGAGGCAAGGGCTTATCATCGTCGGGAGAAGAGGGCTCACTTGGCGTCAGGCACGGGGCAGCCAGCAATGGGTCGTGTGGCCTGAGTCAGCAGGATAGCAGCAGTGTGAGGTGGGGACCCAAGCGGCCAGGGTAAAAAACCCGTTTCGCGGGTCCAAGAAAGAGGGGCACGGGGGCTCAGCGAGGGGGGCGGCAGTGTCATCAGTGGGAGCTTTGGGCGGTAAAATCAGTACTCGGCGGTGGGGCAGTTTTTGTAAACACCGGGGGAGCCGAATATGGGTATATGTAGAATCTGTAAGAGAAAGTGAAGCGTGGCCAGGGAGCAACGTTGGCACCAGGGCCCCCTGTTTTAACCATCAGCGTCACCATCCGGGGGGGTGGGAGAAACGGGGGGCTAGATGTGGTGCCCATCCTGCCCCGCAGCAACACAGAAGCAGCAGGGCCCAGGGGTTGCATGCCATTGCAGCCAGTCAAGGCCCCACCCCTCAAAAGGGGAGTGTTTCTCTTGACATCATCTCCCGGTCCAGATGCTCCTGTCCTCGCTACCATGGGGGCCAGCAGTCGTTCAGCGGGCGTTTGAAAAGGACAACAGTATGCGTCCAACCATCCAAAGGGCGCAGTGACCCGTGCCCCTTCCCAAAGTTTTTGGGTACTGCATCCCCCCTTTTCCAAATGGGGGGGACTCTGCACCATTCAGAGATAATACTTGTCCCCAGCCAAGTTTGGGGATTCCAAGCCGTAATTTCTTTTTCCAAAAGGCAGTACCCACTTCATAAAAAATGTAGAAAAGAATGGGTCGTCCTTTAGCTTATCGGTTTGTTCCAAGGTGCCGGAGCGGGAGTCTGGGGCTGTAACTACGGTCGGGCCCGTAAAGTCCCCCTTTACGGCCCACGGGTGAAATTTTCTTCCGGCCCAGGGACACCCAACTTTGGGCAGGAGCCCGCTTTTTCCCCCACGTTGTAAAAGCGCTCCTCGCCAATGTCCGCCTCCTCCCCCCCCCACCTCCCCACCATCTCACCTCCCAAATACTGCTCCATCATACCCCCATGTTTGGGCACAGCTTTTCACGCGTTCTACCCTGGCTTGCCTCGGAACGAAGTCACACAGGGGAGGAACTGCTCCGCGTCATGAGCAAGAAATCGATGTTGGCTTTCTCCCCCCAACGCAAATCGGAACCCTGGTTACGGACAATGGGGAACTGGTGTCCGCGCTGCACCCAGGAGGGATGGTCCCTGCGCCCTGATGGCGCACGTGTTTCCCCAAACTGGTTGTGAAAAGGTTTCCCGAAGTCTTCCACCCCATTTGAACATTCTGAAAAAGGGGAGGAAACTGTGCATGCACTTTTTCCATTCCTACAAAGCCAGGAACACCCTCCTCGGTTGGGAGCGGCAAACCCTCCCCAACACACACTGATATGCGTGTTTCCCCCCTTGGAATTCACTGCACATGTTGGACCGATGTATGAAAAAGAAAAGGCCATTAAAGATTTTTTGATGTCCAGGCAGACAGAAGATCCCCGTTAAAATTTGATGTCAACCATGGCAGCCATCGTGACACCCGCCGTTTGTTGGGCCATTGAGGAGGCGACGTTATTTTGTCAGTCCCAGGAACGGGATGAATAACGTCATTTCCCCTGCTTTATGTCCCGGAACAGATCTGAAAAAAACTGTCGGGAGGGGACTGGGACATGGCGACTACACTCGGGCCCCATGAGTCCGGTGGGGACTGAAATGGGGAGGGGGAGGG
This sequence comes from Phyllomedusa bahiana, assembly GCA_025379985.1. Classification (NCBI taxonomy): domain Eukaryota; kingdom Metazoa; phylum Chordata; class Amphibia; order Anura; family Hylidae; genus Phyllomedusa; species Phyllomedusa bahiana. Next base: position 99,455 of record JAODAL010009872.1, read on the forward strand.
GACATTAGAGCAGAAGCATTGTCTGGTGAATGATGATTTTTTTAACCAGGTGACAAGAGAGGAGGGCAGGAGAGCTGGAGGAGGTGGGGTAGATGAGGAAGACGAGGCAGATGACCCCCCCAAACACCGTGGCAGTATACAGGGAAATGGAGGCAGGGAGCCCCTCGGAGTCATTGTGCAGATGGGCCGAGCATGCTTATTTGCCTGGTAGTGACAGCCCAATAGCACATCCGGCAGGGGATGACTTCTGGCTCTCCACCCATTTGGGCCCTCGTACCGGTCCAAAATGGGAGCTTTTTTCCCAGCTATTGAGAGGGAGTACAAACTCAAAAACAAGGGAAATTCCGTAATCGGGTTTGGCCCCTGCCTATGTGCGGATTCGTCCCCCCTCTGACGTCTGACCGGGGGGGGTTCCCAGGCTCACTTATTACTGCCGCGGTGCTCGGGGAAGGGGGGGGGGTAGGGGCATTACCACTCCATCAGCAGTAACCTAATTTGGAGTCACGATGAGCAGCTCCTTCACCCGCCTGTGGGAGGGTAGTCGCCCAAACAGCAGCGCACAGCGGGGCCTGGAGCGTCCCTGAACCAAAGGTGGTGGCCTCTTGGACAGCACTCTGCCACCCCAGTTAGAAAATCCGCTGGACTATGGGGAGCCAGACTGGGGTGTGTGGGGGCAACTTGCCGATTTTTGGGGGGAAGCTTTTTTCCCGCCCGGGCCCGTAGTGTGGCTCAGAGCGGGTTTTCATGCGGCGGGGGCCTCATTACCCCAAAGGGAACCAATTTTTCCAGGGAAATTGGGAAAACTTTACCTTTGTCAAGATGAATCAGGGTGGATCAGCCAGGATTTCCAACACCAAAGCTTAGGCTCAGATACATCAGCCATGGCGCCTCACCCAAAGTGAGAAATGAGTCTGGGTTCAAACTACCTGCCTCAGCCACTTTCTGATGTTGCCACCAAACTGCTGACGTTTCTCCATCTGCACCAACCATCTTTTCCGGGGTGGTATTTCCCCCCACCTCCACACTCTGTATTGTGCCATGCCTGACCCCATGTTTCTGTGGGCTGCTGCCGTGACCTCCACACTGTGCATTGTCCCCCCCCTGTGGCCTATCCGGTTTTTTTCCCCCCTCCAGAAAGTCTTGTGCCCCCTCCTGACCTCATGCTGCTGCTGTGGCTGTGCTGTGACCTCCACACTGTGTCATTGTCCCATCTGTGGGGCCCACTCCCGGTTTTTTTTCCCCCTCCAGAATGTCATTGTGCCACTGCCCGACCTCATGCTGCGCCTGTGGGTGCTCTGTGACCCCACATGTGTCTTGTGATGTCGACCTCATGCTGCTCCTGGGCTGCTGCGTGACCTACACACTGTGTCATTGTCCCACTCGTGGCCTACTCCTGTTTTTGTCACCCCCGAAAGTATTGTGCCCTGTCTGACCTCATGCTGTGCTGTGGCTGCCGCCGGACCTCCACGCGTGTCTTGTTTCCACTGGGTTTACCCCATGCTGCGTGTGGCTGCTCCCTGACCTACACACTGTGTCATTGTCCCACTCTGTGGGGCCCATCCTGTTTTTGCCACCCCCCGAATGTCATTGTGCCATGCCTGACCTCTGCTGCTGCTTGGCGCTGCTGTGACCACACACTGTCATTTTGCCACTGTTGCCCATGCTGGCTGGGCTGCTGCCGTGACCTCCCCACTGTTCATTTTGCCCTGTTGACCTCGCTGTGCTTGGCTTTTTTTTTGGCCCTGACCTCCCACTGTGCTTGTGCCCCTGTCTGACCTCATCTGCTGTGTGGTCTGCCCTGCCTACACACTGTGTCATTGTGCCACTGTCTGACCTCATGCTGTGCTGTGGCTGCTGCCCTTACCCCCAAACTGTGTCATTGTCCCACCTGTGGCCCCACTCCTGTTTTTGCCACCTGCAGAAGTCATTGGCCACTGTCTGACCTCATCTGCTGCTGCCGTGACCTCCACACTGTGTCAGTGTGCCACTGTGTGACCTATTTTTGTTTTTGCCACCTCCAAAGTCATTGTCCAATGTTGACCTCAGCTGCGCTGTGGCTGCTGCTGGACCCAAAACGTGTATTGTCCTACTGTCTGACCCCATCTGTGCTGTGGGGTGTGCCGTCACCTCCACACTCTGCACTAATGTTGCCACCCGAGCTCCAGTTTTTTTTTTCCCGCTTTCGCTGGCATGACTTTTCATACTTCCCGCTTGATTTTTTTGGTCAGTTTTGCCCTCTTTAAATGCCCATGGAAAAATTTTTTTTTAGTGAAGCATTCTAAGAGCGGCTGCAGTCATGTGCTGCATACTAAAAAAACAACATTGTATGAAGACCAAACCAACTCCCTCTGCTATTTAAGATGGGACAACGTTCTACAGCACCGCGGCTCTGTGCACCCCGGAAAAAGCGCTTTTTAAAGTATTCGTGCCGAAGTAATTTGGAACGAAGTTATTTTTTGCCGAGAAATTTTGGCGACGGAACGAAACAAATTTTAGAATTCGCCCTCTCCCCTCACCATACAACAAACATATCCCAAACTGACCCCTTGAAAAAGGCTTAATGTGTGAGTTGAAACATGAGGAAATGTTGGAATAAAGCACTGCCAGCTATTCACCAAAGCGGTTTTCCTTTTTTTTTTTTTTTTTAAAAGGACCCCTTTAGCTTTTTCCCTTAAAAAAAATCCCAAAGACAACTAACCCAATACAGAAAGCAGCTCTGGCCCCTTGATCCTTGGAAAAGGGACAGAGAATCTAAAAAAACAAATAGTATTCTAGGCTAGAAAACTCTAAAACTTTGGCCAAAACAAAATTAGAAAGAAACAAATCTACTAGAACTTGACACAACTGAACAAGACAATAGATTTCACTTTAAGAACTGTGAATCTGTGGAAAAAACCGCCCGGGAGCTGGAAGCAGGAAAAAAGTAGAGAGTTTCAAGAAAGGTTAGATACCTACCTGGAACAAAAATATTAATGCGTATGTAGCTATGTAAAATTCTGGATCCTGGCTGATGGGGGGCTCTGGGGGCAGAGATGGGGCTCCACGGAAGTAGATTGGTTTTTTTTTTTTTGCTTGTGGGTTTTTAGGGATTTACCCGTGGGGAGATGGTCTTAAAATCCTTGTCTCCCCCCCCTTAACCACATTTTCCTCACCCTTGGTTGAAAATTGATGGACACGTCTTTTTCCAATTACTATGTAATATTAATTTCAAAAAACAAAAATTTTGAATATTGGGACATGTATGGAAATCTCTAGGTTAAAAACTCCCCCTTTGTTCCCAAAGCAAGCAATCAGAGTGCCCTTTTTTTCTATAGTGCTCTGGAAAAAAATTTTGAGGGGGGTTGATTGGTTTTATGGGCTACAAAGTGAGTTTTAGACCTAAACAGTTTTCATACATGTGTTGTAACTAGACAGGACCTTGCAGTATACTCTGCAACCAGACTGACAACTTCAAATGAGGTTTACGGCATGTCCCCACGGCACGGGTTTTCGTCTGGTTTTTCAGACGGTTTGCGGGTTTTTAGCGTCTAAAAAAACCCGCCCCAAACAAGCACAATGGGGCACATGGGAAAACCCTGTGGGAAGTCCCCACTGGTGGTTTTTTTCCCCCCCCCGTTTTGGGCAAAGAAAAAGGTTGAACATGCACATTCTTTCGTCCTTTTTTGGGACAGAATATGTGCATGTCAATGGTAAGGGGGAGGGCTCCCGCGGCCGTGGGGTCGGGACTAAAACAGGACAAATACTAGTCGGATAAACCGACCAGTATTTGTCCTCTGCCATGGGGACATGCCCTTATAGAGGCTAGAACTACTGTAACTAACAAGCTCCAGGTGTGGGACCAGGTCAGATGACAAGCAAGGATCCTGAGCAGATGCCATGCAACCACTTCCAACAAATACAGACAACAGAAGACAGACATGAGAGAGAGTTACATGAGCCATACTAACATGGTAATAGAAGGGTTGGTTACTGATACTTCTCAGCCACTGTCTAAGATACAATATTTGACTAATTCTATCGTAATGTAATAGTTTCTTGGTTTTTTCCCTTCCCCCTCTGTCAGTGAAGCTCATCAGTGAAGGAGTTTGTCAAAAGTTCTGTAGTTTTCAAAGTATTGTTTAAACCCCAGAGAATATTGAGTTTTCTCTATATGGAGCGGCGGCGCAGAACTGCTCTTCTTTTTAATCTGAGAAGAAGATCTTTTCGCATTCTGTGACATCCCCTGGAGAAGGAAGGGAAAATCAAAGGGAATTAGAGAAACTCTCCCGTCTGTTTGGCTTGGTAATATCTTGTCTGAGCTTCAGCTTTTAAAAGAAACAAAAATACATAGTCTCAGAAAACTGTCAGGATCCGCACATGTTGTCAGTCCCTTCACTGCATCTCTCTTGTGTCTTGTGTTTGAATGCGTGTCTTGCCTATGGTTGGTTTTCTTCTGCTATTAAGCAGTGTCTACATAGGAATGTGCATTTCCATGGCATAAAGCATGCAGGGATGATATATTCAATTCTAAATCATGGACAGTAAAACATAAAAGGGCTTGTCCATTGGATATTGTTTTGTTTTTTTTAAACATGGTTCCCATAATGTACTTTCATGAAATTTTCTGTAGACTTCTTCAGTTGTATATCAGCTGTCCCATGAGAAGAAGCTCAGGAGTTCTGTGTGGCTTGTGTTGAGCCCAGGAGATCAGGGGACATTTCACCCAATGTTTCATCTGTGTTGATCCCCCCACATGAAGCAATGTGTTGGTGTGTACATGGTTTTGTCATGGGCACAGGTCGTGGATCCACTGGAGCACCAGGAGAGATGACTTGAACCATGCCAGAGAGTGGAGTCTAAAGAGCCCCCCAGTATTCACCAGAGCCCACCTCAAGGCAGGTTGAACTTTGCTACGGGAGACTTCCAGGTTGCTACCCCTCATGTGGCCACTTGCAGTGACAGCCAAGGGGCAGTTAGGTACAGAGGGAGCAGACTGAGGCATAGTCAGGTCACTAGCAGGGAGGTCAGGGCAGACAGAACATAACCAGGTCACTCGCAGAAAGGTAAGGGCAGGCGGCGGGTGGAGAATAGTCCGAAAACATGAGCATGGATCAAAAACCAGGAAGACACTGAAGACAAGCAGGATAGCACAAAACAGATGTAGGAGCAACAACAATCTGGCATGAAAGGAAGATGGAGGTGCCCTAAAAAAAAGTGGAGGTCACAGGTGATAGGTTGCCATGAGCACACTGGACTTTAAATTTTAAAGAGTCGGCACATATGCGCTGTAGGGGTTGGGTATGCGCATGCCAGGCAGAAGCAGGAGAGATGGACAGAGTAGAAGCGGGGAGAGGTGAGTAGAACCGGAAGTGGTGTAGAAGAACATGAGTGTGTCCGGAGCCGGTACCGCAGCACACATCATGACAGGTATGGTCTGCCCCTTGTTGCCTTTATGCCGCCTATGTACTCTAGATTTTTTTTTTTCTTGATACCCTGTTTCCCCGAAAATAAGACGTAGTACATTTTTTGATGCAATTCAGAGTTTTGCTTCTTATGCTGATTAATACATGTGGATTTTTTGTTCAACAATAAATGTGAATTCTTGTTCATGGAAAAATAAGACATCCCTTAAAATAAGTCTTAGCTCGTCTTTAGGAGCAAAACTTAATATAAGACACTGTCTTATTTTCGGGGACACAGGGTACGTATCCAGCTTTTAGCCTGTTAGGTGGGTGAATGTTTTGCCTGAATGCTCCTTATTAGGAACTTTGTGATCTTTCCGTATGTGTACTTTCTATTTAGATACTACTTTGTGCAATATGTATTTTATCATTTGTGTTTTATTTTATTCATTTCAATGTGAGTTAATAAAATTATATCTATAACATCTATGCTGCGCAAATGTATTTGCAGTTCTATATTGTTATTTACACAGAGGGTTACTTTCGTATTTTTTTGTAGCCCAAAATGTATTAGTTTTATGGACGCTAAAATGACACCAATAAAAACCAAAGCTTGCCCTTCACAAAATAAAGCCTCATGGGACTAACGATGGGAAAATAAGAGTAAGTCATTGTTTTTTCTTTAAGTCTTTCAGATGAGAATGTCAACGCTGAAGCCACCGACTGGCTCCCATCACCGTTCGGATAAATGACAATATATTTTAATGGTTGGATTTTTGCAGACGCGGCAATACCAATTTTCTTTTTTAATGGATAAAGGGGTTGTTTTAAACGTTTAACATTTGCTTTTATTTTAACCCCTTAACGACCGCGCACCGTCTTTTGATGTCGGCTGGTGCGGGACGTTCGACTACAGCGACGTCTTTTGGCGTCGCTGTAGACTTCGGGGTTTGGGCACCCGGCGGCGCTGCAGTGCTGGGATCGGAGCAGTACTACACACCCCTGATCCCAGAGCATCTCCTGTGAGCACCGGGTTGCGGAGGAAACCTCCGCACCCCGGTGCTTTAACCCTTTGATTGCGGCGGTGCATTACCGCAGCGCAATCAAAGGGTTCCCCTGCTCTGTTGGGTGATTGGGACACCCGGTGACCTGACAGAGCCCGGGGAACGGCTGCACAGTCAGCCCTGGGGACCTAGCGTGGCCCCAGAGTTGTCTGTGTACTAAGCCAGTGACCAGGACACACTGTGTGGTGTCCTGATCACTGCCTGTGTCAGACTGACACAGATTAGAATGTATTAGCATATATGAATATGCTAATACATTCCTAGATGTAAAAAAAAAAAAAAAATTAAAAAATGTAAAATCATAATACCTACATGTGATAAAAAAAACAAAAAGAAAAAAAAAAAAAAAAAGTGTAATAAAAATATTAAAAAAATAAATAAAATAAAAATAAATTTTGAACAAAAAATAATTGTGCACAAATTACACACACAAAAAACCCCATACATATTAGGTATCCACACAACCGTAATAACCTGTAGAATGACTCTAACAAGTTATTAAGTGTGAAATTGGAACGGTGTAAAAAAAGATTTAAAAAAACAAAAAAAAATGTAAAGAAAATTAAAAAAAAATTCTGCAGTTATTTATAAGTGAACTTAAACTATTCCCCCATAAAGAACAACTTGCCTCGAATAAAAAGAGACCTCATCTAACTGCATCATTGAAAAAATAAAAAAGTTACAACTGTTGAAACGCAAGGAGGCAAAAGCTACAAAAACGTTCTGGTCGTTAACTACTTTTCAGGCCTGGGAGTTAAGGGGTTAAACCTTTTTTTTTCTACTTCTTGCACTGTCATACAGCGGGCGTACATTTATGACGTTTACCATTATCTAGGGAAGTGATGAACCCTTTAATCCATTTGAATGCGCTTTGTCGTAACGTTCAGTAAATATCCCGGTAAATAGAAGTCTATCCCTAACAACCAGCAGCGGGAAGCAGCCGCATTTCTCCATACTCTTTCTGTGCTTTCTTGCTCTTCTGTGACAGTTTCCCTCTCAGCAGGCTGCAAAGACTTATTCCTTGCTCCCAAGACCTTCATCCTTCAAGCACCTGTAATTATGGTAATTATACTGGAGCAGACCCTAGACATTCATCCTGCGAGCACCAGTGATTACGGTAATGATAATGTTGTCAGAGAGAATTCCAACGCTGATGACTGACTCGGTAACATTCGGACCAAAGAAAATGTGATAAGCGTCACCAGAAAACTCTAGTCTTTTCAATTTGACCTGAGGTTAGCCTGCTGTGATAAGTAGCACACATTTTTTAGTCTTTTTCTAAAAAAAATTTTAAAAGCCCACAATTAAGTCATAAACAAATACAAAAACTAGGAAGGAGCAATTTATATGTATAGAAATAAAGAATGCATTTGGCGTTATCCACTAAATGAATACATGGTACAAAAGGACGTATGCCGTGTCGGACTGGAGTGCCTAGGGCCCACAGGTGGAGTTGACTCTAGGGGGTCACCAATTGAGTTTGTATGGGCCCATTGGTGGAGTTTATTTTAAGGGCCCAGCCTACAGCTACTGTAAATGACTGTACAGGCCTCCTAAACTATGACTCTTAGGCCTCGTTCACACGGCTTATTTCAGAACGTATTTACAACGGATTTCCGATGTAAATACGTTCTGAAATCAGTTGAAAATCAGTTGCAAATAAGTGTCACTAAGTGTGGCACGTATTTGTAACTGATTTCCCGACGGATTCACCATCTCATCATTGTAGGTGGTGAATCCGTCCGGAAAGAATTGACATGTCAATTGTTTTTCCGTCCGATATTGCCGTCGTCAATCCGCAGCGGCAATCCGGTAACGGAGTTTTGCGTCGTGTGAACGACGCGCCGTATTTTCTATTGAAATCAATAGAAAATAGGCTGTGAATTATTTCGGCACGGATTTTGCCGACGATTTTCCTGTAGGCAAATCCGTCCGAAATAAGCCGTGTGAACGAGGCCTTAGGCTATGTTCGCACGGCTTAAAAAGGGCCGTATATCGGTCCGGATTAAAGCGTCGAGAAGTGCGCAAATTACGGGCTGAAAAACGGCCATTCATTACGGTAATTCACAGTTCTCATAGAGAACTATGGATTACGTCTCCTCTCCCCGCCCGGCGAATCCACCGGGTGGGGAGATAATTGACATGTGAAATTACCAGTGGCGTAAAACGTGCCGCTGGTAATGCAAGTCAATGGGCCGGCGAAGTACCGCCCCCGCTCACTCCCCCGCCCGTCCCACCCCCGTCCACACGGCGTAATCGCGGGGCCCTAATTACGATCCCGCAGTTAAGCCGTTGAACATAGCTTAGGGA
>JAODAL010009873.1:0-108206 GCA_025379985.1 Phyllomedusa bahiana
AAAGGCTGTCAGAATACACACTTAAAAACCAACTTTTTATAAAACTCGCTTCTATTGTGAAAAAGTAATAAAACATAAAAAACTATATAACATTTATATCATTGTAATTGTACCGACCACATAGTAAAGTTACCTTGTCATTTATCCCGTAGGGCGAATTACTGTAAAAATGAAGCCCAAAAACAATGGCGAACTGCGTTTCCCCCCTCCTTTTCCCATGGCCCAGTGCTAAAAAAAACTACGGAACACCTGTGCACCCAAAATGCAAAAAAACACCCTTAGGTGAGACCCCTGAGGGGCGTTGAATCCAAAATGGAGCAACTTCTGGAAGGTTTCACCTGTTTTAGTACTTTGGGGGGCTTTGGAGATGCGACATGGCCCCACCAATATCTGTGCGCCAAAAGCCAAATAGCGCTCCCTCCCTTGTACCCCTGTCTTGCGCCCCAAACAGCAGTTTACACCCACATGTAGGGTATTGCCGAACTTGGAAGAAATTGCGTAACACAATTTTGGGGCTTTTTTTCCAAGTTTCCCTTGTAAAAATTAAAATTTTCAGCTAAAATTGCGATTATGGAAAAAATATATTTTTTTTTATTTTCAGAGCCGAACGCTAAAAAAATTTGTGAAAACCCCTGTGGGGTAGATATACTCACTACCCCTCTGAATATATTCCGAAAGGGGGTGTAGTTTCCAAATAGGGTTTCTTTTAGGGGTATTTATTACGTTTTGGAACCTTAGGGTGTCCGCAAACCTGAAATGGCCCTAAATAAAATTTTTAATGAAAATGAGACCCCCCAGAGTCCAGTAGGTGCTCCTCCTATTCTGGGGGCTTGTGGTTGAGCCAAATAATGCACTAGGGCCACATATGGGATTTTCTCTGAAAACGGCAGAATTGGGGAATCAATATTAATTTGCATTTCCCCTGACCACATTTACCGTATTCTTGTCAATAATGCATAAATATTGAAAATCTGCAAAAAAATGAAATTTTGAAATTTCACTTCCACTTTGCTTTAATTTCTGTGAAACACCTAATGGGTTAATTAAACCCTTTTTAAATGCTGTTTTGAATACTTTTAAAGGGGTTTTAGTTTCTTAGATGAGGGTCATTTATTTGGGGGGATTCTAACATACAGGTTTAATCAAAGTCACGTTAGAACTGGACTGGTCCCTAAAAATATGTATATAGCAAATTTTCTTGAAAATTTGAAAATTACTACTAAATTTATAAGCCCCCTAATGTCGTAAAAAAAAAAAAGACATTTAAAAAAATGATGCCAAACTACAGCAGACATATGGTAGATGCTAGTTATAAACTATTTTGAGTGGAATAACTATCTGTCTTACATGCAGAAATTTTTGAAGTTTGAAATTGGTAAATTTTTTTCACAAATAAACAATCATTTTTTGGACCAAAATTTCTTACTATCTTATAGCACAATGTGTCACGAGAAAACAATCTCTGAATCACATGGATAGGTTAAAGTGTCAAAAAGTTATTCTCACATAAAGTGACACATGACAGATTTCAAAAATAGGGCTCTGTCAGAGAGGCCAAAACTGGCTCCGGCGGTAAGGGGTTAATAGATGATGCACAGATTTTAACCTTAATTATCGCATGATCTGGAAATTTCGATCACCATAAAAACCTTGCCGATTTCAACTTTGTCGATAAAAATCGCTCAACACTACTGGTAATTATTGGATATACAAACAGTATCTCACAAAAGTGGGTACTCACTTCACCTTTTGTAAATATTGTATTATATATTTTCATGAGACAACACTGAAGGTATGGCACTTTGATACAATGTAAAGTAGTCAGTGTACAGCATGTATAGCAGTGTAAATTTGATGTGCCCTCAAAATATCAACACACAGTCACCAATGTCGAAACCGCTGGCAACAAAAGTGAGTACACCATTAAGTGAAAATGGACAAATTGTGCCCAATTTTCTGTTTCCCTTCTATGGTGTCAAGTGACTCCTTAGTGTTACAAGGTCTCAGGTATGAATGGGGAGCAGGTGTGTTTAATTTGGCGTTGTTGCTCTTACACTCTCTCATACTGGTCAAAGGAAGTTCAACATGGCACCTTCTGGCAAAGAACTCTTTGAGGATCAAAAAAAAAAAAAAAAAAGAAGATGGCCAATACCCTGAAGCTGAGCTGCAGCACGATGGCAAAGACCATACAGCAGTTTAACAAGTCAGGTTCCACTCAGTACAGAATTCGCCACGGTCGACCAATGAAGTTGAGTGCAAGTGCTCAGCATCGTATACAGAGATTGTCTTTTCAAAATAGACGTTTGCGTGCCGCCAGAAGTGCTGCAGAGGTTAAAGGTTTGGGAGTAAGCCTGTCAGTGCTCAGACCATACACCGCACAATGCATCAAATTGGTCTTTCACGAACAAAGTCTCTTCCTAAGATGATGCACAAGAAAGCCCGCAAACAGTTTGCTGAAACAGACTAAGGACATGGATTACTGGAAGCATGTTCTTTGGTCTGATAAAACAAAAATAAACTTATTTGGTTCAGATGATGTCAAGTGTATTTCTTGGTAAATAGGTAAATAGTGCAAAGACAAGTGCGTCTTGCCTACAGTCAAACATGGTGGTGGGAGTGTCATTATTTAGGGTTGCACGAGAACTGACCACTGTGGGAAGCTACAGCTCATTGATGGACTGGCCAAGCAAATCTCCAAACCTTAACCCTTTTGAGCATAAGTGGGGCATCCTCAAATTGAAGGTGGAGGAGCACAAGGTCTCTAAAATCTATCAGCTCTGTGATGTCATCATGGAGGAGTGGAAGAGAATTCCAGTGGCAACCTGTGAACTCCATGGCCAAGAGAGTTAAGGCAGTGCTAGAAAATAATGGTGGCCACACAAAATATTTACACTTTGGGCACAATTTGTTTATTTTTATTAAGGGGTGTACTCAATTTTGCTGCCAGTGACACTGGTGGTTGTGTGTTGAGTTATAGTGAGGGCACATCAAATTTACACTGTTATACAAGCTGTACTCTGACTACTTTAAATTGTAACAAAGTGTCATATCTTCAGTGTTGTCGCATGAAAAGATTTAATACAATATTTACAGAAATTTGAGGGGATGTACTCACTTCTGTGAGCTACTGTAACTTCCCTTAGCATTTTGGCAGGCTCTCCTGAAGCATCCCCACTATTATTGTTGTGTCTGTCTGTTATTGCATTATAGGAACATGGATAGATTAAGTAAAACTCCAATTTCAAAATGTATTGAATAAAGATGCAATGATTTTGAAATCTCTTCCCTCCATTTTTTATTCTCAAAAGAACATAAAACACATACCAGAAGTTAAATATTTTTCCATTTCACTTAATATGTACTTCTTTTCAAATTGATGGCAGCAGCACATCACAATGACGTTGGGGAAGGTTCATGTCTACCATTGCGTATCATTCCCTCTTCTTTTTACACCACTTTGTAAATGTCGTGGAGGGGAGAAGAGCAACTGCTAGAAATTTTTGGGGAGAAATGTTAAGCTTTTCTTGTCTGATGTACGATTCTAGCTACTCAATAGTCTTGAGTCATCTTTGCCAGATTTTTCGTTTTCGTAATGCGCTAAATTTTCTCTGTTGGTGAATGTCTGGACTGCAGGCAGTCAGTTCAGCACCCAGAATCTTCTGTGAAGCCATGCTGTTGTGATGGATGCAGTATGTGATTTAGCATTGTGTTGCTGAATTACGCTACGCATTCCCTGAAAAAGACATTGGGTGACATGTCAGAAAAAAGGCGCCGCCATGCCAATTTTAAGGTGCATTTAACAAGTGTATAATGCGCCTGAGTGGAAGAACCTGTCAAAAATCTGGTGTCTGGTATACCTTGCATAGTATATCTAAGGCGCATAACATATCATTGCTAGCATATTTGATGTGCCTACTTTAGGCGCATTTAAATGTATCGTGCCTGGCATATAATGTGCCTAGTTTTGGTATATTACAGTTCACTTATATAGAGTATTGGTTGTCAACAGTTTTTTGGCACAAAACACACCAAAAAAATGTCGCAGCCTTAATGTCGCCCATTGTCTAGATGGAAGCATACGCTGTTCTAAAACCTTCATATAATGCTTAGCATTGACAGTGACTTTCAAGATGCATAAGCTGTCAATGCCAAAGGCACTAATGCCCCCAGAGATGCAGGCTTCAAAACAATGCTCAAATCCCAAGCAAGATAGTTACACTCCATACAGACGTTTAAATTTTAATTCATTTGAGCATATAACAGATATACAAGTATCAAACACACACATTGCGATTTATTTCATACATGTACTTATATGTGCATAGACACATCCACATGCTTAGTAAATATTATGGCATGATAACTGATTTGAACATCAAGAGATATCAGCAACCCTTATCAACAATGCTGCTTATTGTCTCAAAGGGCTTGTTAATTAAAATCATCACCTCTGTGGCTCTTCTCTGCACTTAAACACAACTCACACAGCTGGCTCATAGCTAGCTATGAGCTGACCTATAGGGTGGAAGTGCCTTTGTGAGAACACCCCTTTTAACTGTGGTTTTCGTTTTGCAAACCTTAGGGTGCTTTCACACAGTGCGTTTTTGATGCGGTTTTTTTAATGCGTTTTTTGTGCAACAATGTATTTCATTAGTTGCTGTACCTTCCTGCACAAAAAACGCATTCAAAAACGCATCAAAAACGCACCGTGTGAAAGCACTCTTACCCTGCTCACAGCTGGGACTTTTGTTATAATGCATTTGTGTGCAGAGTTGTGTGATACAGATCCAAAATTGTTCTTAAAATACAAGGCAAGAGAAATCTAGGGGCTGTTACCTTTATATAGCTCACAGAGGATTGACCTAATGAATAAACTATAAAAAACCATGAGTGCTGAGCACAAACAATTTCTAATCTCTGGATGTAAATGAAAATGCTCCCATTCACAGAGAGCAAGTGAATTAGATGGTTATTACTCTCTTGGAATGTTATGACATTTTTCTAGGGACACCATAGCATTCAGATTGGGACCTATGGTGATTTAGAGAATCTAAGGACATTTCTTTATTGCCATGGAGCACTGCTGTGCATGAAACTGCAATATAGTCTAAGTGAATATATCTGGTCATAGTGGTGAAAATGTACTCACATACAGTATATACGCCATGGACTCTGCATAGCAGCAAAAGGGGTGGCTCCATATCCCAGACCTATAAACACACTGGGGAGATGTTTCTGATCATGGGCAAAAGGCAGAGCAGAATAGTTGTTGAAAGAAGTGACCTGATTGGTTGCCATGGGCAGCTTATACAGTTTTCCACTGTGGCAGTTTGAAATTATACTCTGTGTACTGCCATTTGGCACCTTTGTGAGCAATGCATTCCTATAATTTGGCAATGTCATGCAACAACAATACAACATAAGTGTCCCTAATTACAGTAGATCTGGTCCCTTTCAGTAACGTATGTCACTGCTAACATTTTTCCTGGAGGTTTTCACACATTTGGGCAAGTTGGCAAGTGTGTGCTTTCTACTAGGGTGCATTCTAGCATGCGTGTTTCTTGTTTTTGGTCTTAAATTTGAACGTTTTCTTGCCAACTTGTTTTGTAGGATTGTTTTACGCACCTATCGTATTGATACACCTATGTTGGTCAAGGGCAAAAACGTGTTGACCGTTAAATTGTATTGAACATGTGACTTTTATAGTGTGCATTGAACATGTTACTTTTACAGTGTGGATTTTATGTTTTTAATAACAATATTAGTGTTTGCAGAGCATATCAATAAATATTTAACATGTATAGAATCTGCTACCTTACCTAGTGTATGCAAAAGAGAGGATCTCCTCTCTAGTGTTATTTTAAGTTACCTTTTTTGGGCCTGTACTGCCTAAACTTAGGGCTCTAGTCCAGGGGTGTTGCTAGCGTCCTGAGACTTCCAAGCTCAGGCCTTTTGTATTTGCTCATTAGGGGTGGGTTCATGCAACATTTTTTACAGCACATCGTTAACTCTAGCACATATATTTACAGATAGGAAAAAGAATAATATAAAGATATATGTTTGTTTGTGTGTGTGTTCCTGTCATTAATTTTGTGTTTTTCACATACTGTCTACACTCCATAATGAAAATCAACGCTAAACAAATTTGACTTTTCAAAAATCTCATCTATGTGTAATGTCTAAGCCATACAGTTGCCAAATTATCTATACCTCGAGGAAATATCTCACTATACTTACTACAATCATACTTTTACAAAAAAATCCCTTATACTTAGAAAATCAATACCAATAATCACCACTACTAATAATACTGCCAGACCATGACCACATGCGACCATCACATAGTAACTACCAGTTGTACACGAGATCTCTGCAGACCAGAGTTACAGTCAGTGATTCATAGGTGACATACTCTGTGATCATTGTCGTTCTCTTTCTGTTTTCTTCTTCATCTGGTTCACACCACCAGGAAGACTTCTCCCGGCCACGACACATCTCTGCAGAATTTACTTCAGTAACATCTTAGATTCCTCCATTTTACAGCACCTCCCTACCTGTGCCCACTTTTGTACAAACTCCCTATCCATAGTGCCCCAAATTGTAATAATGACCTCTTTGCCCCCAGACAACTATGGGTCACTTGTTTGTGCACCCAGGTTTAGTTTTCTTTCATGTCCTTTAATAGTAGGTAGGTACACTCCAAATTAAGTAAGCAGATTGTAGACTCTCTTTTAGGTTGTTAGACCTCAAACAGGCATGTAGGCCCCTCATTAAATAGGTAGGTAGGTTGGCCTCCACATTGTATAGGTACATAACCCCCACTATGTAAGTATATTGGTCACCCATTCGGTAAGTATATAGGCCCCTAGTAGCTAGGTATATAACCCCTCCATTAGTTTGGAAGACACATGATTCTTCACAAGTCCCTTTTTATGGTAATTGAAAAAAAAAATAATAATGCGCCAGACAGAGATGAGCAAATTTCTCAAAAATTCGATTCGGCCGATTCGCCGAATTTTTCCCATACATTTTTTTCGTTCCGAATTTGTTTGCGATGAATTGCATTAAAAAAAACAGCTATTTCCTGGCTATAGAGAGCCTGTATAGTGTTATGGAACATTGTGCCATTGAGAAATCTGCATAGGAAGTGTGGTTTGGTATTGAAACAATGCTGTTATTTAGTATGACACACAGATGACTGGTGACGTTCTTAGAATCGCTTCACACTTCACTTATCAGGGCAGTTACGGGGTCAAAACTGACCAAATAACTTAAGTGGGAATGCAGCCCGACAGGGTAATGTCAGTGCCAGCTAGAAAGAACCGAGCAGAGGGCCAAGATCCTACTATAGCGTCAAAGAGCGCACTCTTTTTACATTGTCATCAGATGATTCCACAGGAGAGGTGTCGGCGGTAATTTTGCACTGACGTCACTGATCATTTTGACCTTCCTTTGATCCGGCAGGGCTTGCTTTCAATTGGTCAATAATCCATCAGTATTGCTAAAGCCAAAAAGAAACAGGAGTTGATCCAAAACAGAGATGACAAGTAAATGGAACATTTGTATGTCTTCTGTATTTTGTATCCACTCTTGCTTTTGGCTACCTAATCATCGGACAATCTTGATGCAAAGGACCATGTCATACTGGCCTTAAGGCTTCTCCACTATCAATTGATCAATAATCCATCAGTATTGCTAAAGTCAAAAAGAAACAGGAGTTGATCCAAAACTGCCACACTACCGAGTAAGTGATTTTGCCACCAATGCTCCGCACTGACTGACTGCTACCGCCACTGCCTCGGTGAGCCCATGCGGCACTATTTTCTGGCCCGAAAGGGACCTGCGAAGTGGGTGGTCTACCCCGTGGTCATTTTGCTCTCGACCTTGCACTGCTGCCGCTCTGCTGACTCCCGTCCACACTACCAACTTGCTGGCTATGCCGCTGCCTGATGCACAAGCTGCCGCCCTCCTCTCCCGATGACGATGATGAAGCCCTTGTTTCACCTGGCTCCCAAGTGCAATTGGCTATATCATCATCGATCAGTGTTTGCCTGTCACTGCTGTCCTCCTCAATGGTCTTGGTGTACAAAGCCTGACCGCTCACAAAATAACTTCCCATGCCACTCTTCTCATCACTACTTGCCCGCCTACTACAAGAAGCAGTGGATGTCTGCCCCACCTCTTTGCTGCCCAGTATCTGCTCTCTGTCCTCAAATAGTTTGTCCTCGCTGCATAGTGGCACAGAGCCCATAGCACACAGTATTTCTCTGGCTGAGGGAACTGAACGGGACAGAGGCGGGTTGAGGACAGGTGAGGGCCTCTGACCTGCTCCTGGTCCATGGCAACTAAGGGTTGTGTCTGATGAACCTACCGACTCTTGGCTGGGGTTGTCAGATGTCATCTGGGAGTAGGTGGATGACCTAGTCAATCATTCAAGAACCTTTGGTTTGGTGGTCAACACATGGCCACTAGGTGACACCCGTAGCTCTGGCCTTGCTGAGTGACCCCTGCTGTGATGTCCCCTTACTGTGCTGCAACCTGTGCCTGCTCCAGGAACATTTCTGCCACTGCCCCTCCCATGTGAAGAGCCTACCACCTCTGTGTTTGACATACTGTTTGATCAAAAATTTACAATAAAACAAACTGTTTAATGTAGATGTGTGGATATGACAAATATACAATCTGTATTTCAAAGGTGTTTCACCTTATAAGTGAAAAAAGTAACTCTTTGGCGCAGAGAACAATATCACAAAATAATAACTTGCCTGTAATGGAGATGTTTGTATGTCAGAAATACACACACTGTATTTCAAAGATAGTTCACCACAAGTGAAAAAAGTGACATAGAGCAATATCCCAAAATATAAAATGCTGGTTCAGGAACATGTGTGTGTATATGACACACAGACACTGTGTAGCTGAAAGCTATTTCACCCCAGTAACTATAAAATCAGAAGTATTTGGCACAGAGTACAATCTAGTGCTGCTGCAGAGAGATCTGTGTACATAAGAGACCACAGTGGCAAGTGGCAGAATGTAAAATGGCTGGCCTATTTATAGGGCTGTGACCATCACAGAAGCTGGCTGGCTGCCTATTGGCTGCATGTCATGGCATTGAGGGCGTTCCTTTCTTTCTCCCATAGCTCTTTGCACCAGGTCACGCCATGTGCTCACAGCCAATTTAGAAAAAAACGCGATTTGTTACCACGAATCGCCAAGAAATTCGCCTTAGTTTATAATCAAATTTTTCATGAAATTCAAAATGAATTCCACTTCGTCAGATTCGATTCACTCATCCATAGAGTCGGACAACTGCAGAAGTAATCATGAGGCTAGAAGCTCATGGCACAGACTCTGTATAAAAAAACTTAGCAATGCCCCTGCCTGAGATTTGCAAGTGATCCCCAGTTAGTTATCGGGCACTAGTCATTTGTTCTGGCCTACAGCACCCCATCCTTTGGATAATTGACAAATCATTCCAGCCTCCAACTCACTGACATGCTCATGTCTCCCTCCAAATGACCCACTACTACCAGCTTGCAGTCTGAAAGCAGCACACCTACATAAGTGTCAGCTCTTCCTAGGCTCAACATTGGCACCTCCAAACTGGCAGCAAAAAAAGAAAAACTACTATCACTGTTACACAGCAAATTCATGCCTCCCAACTTTGTGGTTGGTCAAAGTGGGACACCTGTTACATAATTGCATAGTGCAGTTGAAAAAAGACAAATGTTCATTAAATTCAACCAAGAGTGGGGAAAGATGTGGATGAAAGGAAGGTTAAAGGTTCATTTAGAGGAATATATATTTTTTCTATAAACTTGTATGTAGAGATGTGCGAATTGATTCTAACGAAGTGGACTTCATTTAGAATTTCAGGAAAACTTCAGTTCAGAACAAAGTCGAAGTTTGGGGTAATTCGTGGGAACGAAGCGTGTTTTTAATTGATAAAATGGGCGGGAAGCACAAGGCTTTACAAGGGGGGAAAGAACTCTGGGAGGAAAAAAGGAAATCCTCAAGAAAGGGTTTTGAGAAAAAAAACCAAATTTGAGGGCCGGCGGGATTCTGTGGGGGTCACCGCACTAAAATAAGTTCCCACGCGATTTTCGGCTGCTAAAACTCCTCTTCTTTCCGGTTTTAGCTTCTGCAGCTTTCAGTAGCTGGGGATCTTTACCCCCAAAAAAAAATAACTTTTTTTTCAACGATTTTTTGGGGGTGTCACAGCTTTTCTCAGAGAATGGGTTTCTTTTTTCCGTTTAAATTTTGGGGGGGTTTTTTGGGGGGGATTTTAAATTTAATTCCCGGGTGCGTCCCAATTTCAGCTGCATATAAAATTTTTGCCCAACATTGGTCATTTTGGAGCACATTGAATATCCCCGGGGGGGTCTAAGCCGGGGTTTTTTGCCCGTTGGGGATTCAGTAAAAGCACCCGCGTTTTTTCCAATTTCCCCATACCCCTTAAATTTTTTTCTGGCCCCCTTTCTTTTTTCCAAAAATTTTATCCAAGGGTTAAATTTGCGTGGGTTTTGTTTTTGTAGGGCAGAAAAAAAACGGTTCCCTTTTAACGCCAAAGATGAAATTTTCCGTGTATAGTTTATTTTCCAAAAGGGTTTAAATTAAACTTTCTGCTTTTGTAGTCATAAAAGAAAAATTTTTTTTCAAGGACAAAGAAGAAATTTTTCCTGGGGTTCCTTTTAGCAAATTTCTTTTCCAAAGGTTAATTAAAGGGGTGTTAAATTTTTCTTTTAAAAGGGGCTTAAAAATTTAAAGGGGGCAGGGGAAAAAAAAGCAACTTTGCAAAAGGGTGATTGCGAAGCTATGTCCCATACTTGTGTTTTTAATTTACACGATATCCCGTGTGGGGCTAATCCCTCCTCCCCTTTCATTTCACCTAGTGAGGGGCTCATTTTCATTCTTTACACCCCTGGTTCTGGGTCTAATCCCCCCCCCTCCTGCATTTCATAGCCCGAGGCTCCTTTAAAATTCTGTACAGCCCTTTGGGGCGATTCACGGGCTGTACAGAAATGACCCCAGAGTTAGGGCCAAAGATTTTTTGTCTCCCCCCAAACCTTTGCGGGAAAAAGACTTCAGCCCGATTGTACAATGAGAAAACCCGACATTTTGACCCCGTGCCTAACTCTCCTGATAAAACGCAGATCCGTGCCCTTCTTTTGAAAAAATGTAATACATCTTTCCCCCTTTTTTGAGAGGAAAATTTAGGCTCAGATTTGATTGAAACAGCCTGTGGTTAAAGTATACAGCTTTATAAAATAAGGGGTGATAGGGAAGACCAGTGATATTTTAATCAGAGGGGAGGGGGGGGGGGTTCAGGCCCGGGGAAAAGGTTTAAAAGGGGGGGTGATGTCATCCACTGGGAGGGGGAAGGGGAAACCCCCTGCATTCACAGAGTTGAGAAGGGAAAAGCATGATGAATGAACCCAATAAGCAAACGATACATCCCCCTTTAAGCGGGTTCTGCTTTTGTAGTCAGTAAAAGAAACTGTGTTTTTCAATGGGCCCAAAAAAAATTTTCCCCTTTGGGGAAAACCTGTACCATAATTTATTTTCCAAAAGGGTTAAAATTTTAAACGTGTTTCGGGGTTTGGGGAGTAAAAAAAGAAAGTGTTTTTTCATGCCAAAGACAAATTTTTTTTTGGGGATTCCTTTACATAATTTATATCAAAAAGGATAAATTTAAACGGTTTTTTCTGCTTTTGTAGTCAGTAAAAGAAAAAGGGTTTTTTTTAACGCCCCAAAAACGAAATTTTTCCCGGTGATTTCCGGTAGATTTTTTATAACCCAAAGGCAATTAAGGGTTTCTGCTTTTGTGTCAGTAAAATCACTGTAATTTAAAAAACCCCCAAACCAGTTTTTAATTTTTTTGGTGCTCATTTTTTTGTTTCAATTTATAAAAAAAGGGTTAATTAACGGTTTTTGTGCCCATTGTAGTCAGTAAAAAAAAAGGGGGTTTTTTAAGCCAAAGGAAAAAAATTTTTTCCCGTAGCAAAATTTGATCCAAAAGGTTAAATTAAAAAAGTGTTTTTTCTATTGTAGTCAGTAAAAAAAACGGTGTTTTTTTAAAACCAAAAACAAAAATTTTTCCCTTTTAAACAAATTTATATAAAGGGTTTAAAAAAGCATGTTTGTGTTTTTGTAGTCATAAAAAAAACCCGTGTTTTCAAAGCCCAAAAAACAAAATTTTTTTCCTTTGGGGATTTTTTGGAGCATTAAATTTTTTATCCAAGGTAATTAAGCGTGTTTCTTTTTTTGTAGTCCCGTAAAAAAAAACAAGGGGTTTTAAAAACGCCAATACAGTTTTAAATTTTTTGGGTGCTCATTTCTTTTCGCAATTTTTTTTATCCAAGGGGGTTAATTAAGCATGATTTGTTTCTATTTGTGTCAGAAAAATAAACGATGTTTTTTTAACCCCAAAGATGACATTTTTCCTGTAGCTTAATTAAAACCAAAAAGGTTTTAAATTAAGTGGGTTTGTGTATTGTAGTCAGGGGAAAATTTAAACCCCCGGGGGTTTTTTAAACGCCAAAGAAAGAAATTTTTTTTTTGGGGCATAATTTTAAATTTTCCCAAAAAGTTAATTAAGCCCCTGTTCTGTTTTTTTGGGAGTCCCCTTTAAAACAAACCCTTTTTTTTAAAAGCCCAAAGACAAAATTTTTTTCCCGGTGAATTTCCCGGGACATAATTTATATCCAAGGTTTTAAAAAAAGCCTTTTCTGCTTTTGGGTTTGGGGCAGGGAAAATACACAGCGGGTTTTTAAAATCCACATACCAGTTTAATTTTTTGGGTGCAAATTTTTTTTTGCAAAAATTTTTTATCCAAAGGGGTTAATAAAAAGGGGTTTGGGGCTTTTGTATTTAGGGAAAATAAAAAGTTTTTTTCAACGCCAAAGAAGACCCTTTTTTCCCGGTGATAACCTTTTTGCATAATTTTTAACCTAAAATAACTTAAGGGGTGGTTTTTGCTTTTTAAAAAATTTAGTAAAATTCATTGGGGTTTTAAAACGCCCCATACGAGGGGTTTTTTTTTTGTGCTCATTTAAATTTTTCGCAAAATTTTTTATTCCCAAAAATTATTCCCCCAAGGTGGTTAGTGGGTTTAGTTGGGGTCAAATACATGATGTGTAAATTTCATATTTAACAGGTTCTCTTAAAACCCTAGTCCAAAAATTTTTGAACAAAAGTTTTGGAGACAGAGAAGGTGGCAGGGGGTTTCACAAAGCAAATGGGAATTTGGGACAAACCCTTTTTCCCGGAGCAGGCCCCAAGGCGCAGAAAAGTAGGGGACGTCACAGCAGGGGGCACTCGGGGAGGCCCCGGGAAATGCCGGGTTTTACCCAGCGGGCCTGGGGTTGACCAGCAATCCAAAGGGGTTTTTGATTTGGGTTGGGCAAGGGCATCCCCTTCCCCCCAGAATGAATCTGACAAACCCCCGCCCAAAAGTCGGGGGAAACCAGGGCCCCAACCCTTTGTTGCATGGCCGGGGGCGGGTCCCAAAAGGCCCCCACCCGGGCCCCCCAAAAAACCCCCTCTGCCCATTTCCCCTTCCCCGCCAGGGGGTCTAAAATATTGGTTTGGGCGGGTCAACACCACCATACAGAGGGTGAACAATTTGAGGAGGACAGTCAGCAGCACTTGGCAGCGAAGGGAAAAGGGGGCCCAAAATCCCCTGCCCTTTTTGCAGTAGGGGGCAAAAAATATGGTTTTGGAAAAGTGGATGGGGGGTCTTTTTTGTTTTTTTTAGGGGTCAGCCTCTGCATACCAAGACCGTTGAGGGGACCCGCAGTGAAATCTTTTTCAAATTTAAACGATGTTTATTTTAGCCCACCACCACTTTGGGGGCCGGGTGAAGCAAGGGGGTTTATCATAGTCAAAATAAAGAAGACATAGGGGTGGCGTCAGGGGAGTGGCGGGAGCCAAAGTGGGGAGTGTGGCCGTGAGTTTTCCCCGGGGGAAAAAAGCAAATGCGTGGGGCGGGAGCCCAATGGGGCCCGAGTAAAAAAACCCGCTTCGCAAAGGGCCAAGAAAAATAAACGGAACAGGGACTCAGTGAGGGCAGGGTGGTAGGGAGCACTCAGTGCGGAGCGTTGGGGGGTTAAAACCCCCTACTGGCGGTGGGGGCAGTTCTTTGCTAAGCACAGGAGAAGAAAATGGGAAAATGTTGAATTGGGGGGCAGAAAAATGAAGCGTGGTCCCGGGAGGAACATTTGGGCCCCCCAACCCGGGCCCTGCTTCAAAACATTCACGTCACCAACTGGGGGCCTGGGAGGAAAAGTGGCTCAATTGGTGGTTCCCCGCTGCAGCAAGGGGGGGTTTTGGGGGATGCGGGCCCCCGCATGGCGCCATGGGTTTCCATCTGGTTTGGAAAAGGGTTCCTGAAATCTGCCCTTTATCTTCAGAAGATTTAAAAGGGGCCCGGGAAAATGTTGCAGTGGGAGAACGGCCTCCCCCAACAAACCTTGATTTTGCGATGTTTTTCCAAACCCTTGGAAAATTTCCCGCCTGCCCTGTTGGAACCCAAATGAGAACAGAGAAAGGGCCCTTAACGATTTTTTTTATGATCAGGCGGACAGGGGGTAAATCCCCCTTTTTAAATTTTTAGTCAGCCAGTGGGACTCAGCGTGACACCTTCCGTTTGCTGAGAACCCCTTTGAGGGGGGCCCCGTTATTTGTCAGTCGCCAGGATTACAGGATGAAAAACGTCATTCCACTGCTTCATGTCCTGGGGAAAAAAGGGTTTTAAAAATTTTGCCAAAGGGGAGAGGACTGGGGAATTTTGGCGAAATACATCTCGGGCCCCCAGGGTCCGGGGGGAATGAACGGGGGAAGGGGAAAAGGGGGGCCTTTTGGGGCACAAAAATTGTCCCGGTGAAATTGGGGTGGTTTTTTTTACCCCGGGGACAGGGGCGGAGGAGAAAGGGGCCGTGGAGGTGGTTTGATTGGGGAAGAGGGAAAACAAGGCAGAAAACCCGCAAACACCGTGGCAGTAAACCCGTGGGGATGGAGGGAGGGAGTCCCTCAGAGTCAAAATTGTGCGATTGGCCCGCAGCATTCGATTTGCCTGGGTTGGGGACAGCCAATAATCAGCAACCGGCAGGGGGGAGGTTCTGGCTCTTTCCAACCCCATTTCCCAGCTGCGAAGGGGGGAAAGGAAACCAAATCTTAAAAAAGAAATTTCCCATGTATTTATTTTGGGCCCCTGCCTATGTGCGGCATGTCCATCCCTCTTTACAGTCTGACCCGGGGGGTTCCTCGCGCTCAAAGTACCCCTGCCTCCGTGCTGGTTTTTAAGTTGGGGGGGGAGGAAAACAGTTTCCAGCTTTCCCTCACAGAATCCCAAGCCTGGGGGTGCTGATGACAGCTTCCCTTACCCCCCTTTGGGGGAGGGCCCCTCGCCGCACAGCGGGGGCCTTTAAACTGAACCCCGAAACCCAAAAGGTGGGAGCACTTGGGCCCCCCCAGTTAGAAGATCCGCTGGACTACTGGGCAGCTAAACTGGATATGTGGCCTCAACTTGCTGAGTTTGCAGTGGAGAAGTTGTCCTGCCCGGCCAGTAGTGTGGCGTCAGAGAGAGTGTTCAGTGCGGCGGGGGCCATCGTTACCCCAAGGAGAAGCCGCTTGTCCACGGGAAATGTGGAGTGACTGACCTTTGTCAAGATGAATCAGGCATGGATCGGCCAGGATTTCCACACACCAATGCCTTAGTCGTCAGATTACATCAGCCATGACACCTCACCAAAACTTTGAGGAATGAGTCTGGGTTGAAACTACCTGCCTCAGCAACTATTCTGATGCCGCCACCCACCTGATGCCATACATCTGCTGCCAGTTTCTCCATCTGCCTACCACCATCTTTACCAGGTACTAGTATTGTCACCCACCTCCACACTCTGACATTGTGCCACTCTATGACCTCATGCTGCTGCTGCAGCTGTTGCTGCTGCTGTTGCTGGTGCCGTGACCTCCACTGTGTCATTGTGCCAGTCTCTGACCTCATGCTTCTGCTGCTTTTGTTGCTCCTGCTGTGACCTCAACAATGTGTCATTGTGCCACTCTCTGATCTCATGCTGCTGCTGTTGCTCCTGCCGTCACCTCCACACTCTGTCATTGTGCCACTCTGTGGCCTACTCCTGTTTTTGCCACCTCCAGAATTTGTGATTGTGTCACTCTCTGACCTCATGCTGTTGATGGGGCTGCTGCCGTGACCTAAAAACTGTGTCATTGTGCCACTCTCTGACCTAATGTTGCTGATGTTGCTCCTGCCATCACCTCCACACTCTGTCATTGTGTCTCTCTGTGACCTACTCCTGTTTTTGCCACCTCCAGAATTTGTCATTGTGTCACTGTCTGACCTCATGCTGCTGCTGTGGCTGCTTCCGTGACTTATACACTGTGTCATTGTGCCACTCTCTGACCTCAAGCTGTTGCTGCTTCTGTCACCTTCACACTCTGTCATTGTGCCACTCTGTGGCCTACTCCTATTGGTGCCACCTCCAGAATTTGTCATTGTGCCACTCTCTGACCTCATGCTGCTGCTGTTGATGACGTCATCTCCACACTGTGTCATTGTGCCACTTTGTGGGCTCCTGATGTTGCTGCCACCTCGAGAATTTGTCATTGTGCCTCTCTGTGGCCTACTCATGCTGCTGCCAAGTGACCGCTGTCTCAATGGAACACCCTGTGGTTTCCTAATGCTGTTTCCACCCTCCACCATTCTATGACATTGCCACTATGTTTGGTTTTCCCCTTCTTTTCACCTGTCAGAAGGAATGGGAAGGATCAGGATTGTCTAGCCAAGAGCAGGAGTGGATACAGAACACAGAAGACATGCAAATATCCCATTTACTGGTCATCTCTGTTTTGGATCAACTCCTGTTTGTTTTTGGCCTTAACAATACTGATGGATTATTGACCGATTGAAAGTGGACACTGACGGATGAAAGGAAGGGCAAAATGATCAGAGACTCAACACAAAATTACTGCCTACACCCTCTGCACTAATTTGGGGGGCCTCTACATGTATCAGCGTTTAACAGAACAGGTTCTGTCATATTTTGTGACGGTTTAATGCTCTGGCCTCATGGAGTGACCCCTGCTGTGACGTCCCTTTACTGGGCTGCTATCTGTGGCGGCTCCGGTAATCTACTATTGTGTTCTTTGACGCTATAGTAGGATCTTAGCCCTCAACTTGTTTTTTTCCAGCTGGCGCTGCCATGACTTTATCAGACTGCATTCCTGCTTCAGTTTTTTGGTCAGTGTTGCCCCCGTAAGTGCCCAGGGAATTGAAGGGTGAAGCGATTCTAAAAGCGGAGGCAATCATGTGCGTGTCATACTAAAACACAGCATTGTATGAAGACCAAATCAAGCTCCCTCTTCATATATACGCATGGCACAATGTTCTACAGCACCCTACAGGCTCTGTGCAGCCAGGAAATAGCTGTTTTTTCATGCGATTCGTCCCGAAGTAATTCGGGATGAAACAGATTTTTTCGGAAAATTCTGCGAAGTCGGCGAACCGAATTTTTGAGAAATTCACCCCTCTCTACTTGTATGGCTTTCCTAAACAAATTAAGCAGAAAATCCTCTAAATACATTTTATGGTCCAAATCCCAAGAAATTATTACATATTGAAAAAAATTGCAGCTTAGTATGTCATTAGGCACCAGTAAGATGCTTTGTGGGACAGTATAATATTATTATTATTGCAAGTTTATTTATGAAATCAAAAATAGGGACCATTCAGTTGTAAAGAGGGGCAGTTGGGTCAAAATTAGGGACTTTCCCTCCAAAAGAAGGACACTTGGGAGGTATGGTTAATCTACCAGGACAAAGTCCAACTGCAGCACACCGTAGTCCTGCACTACACTCAAGATGCTCTGATGGTATATGGGGCCCACCAAAACACAGTATACAGTGAAGGAAATAATTATTTGATCCATTGCTTATTGTGTAAGTATGCCCTCTGACAAAGACATGAACAATGTATAATTTTAAGGGTAGGTTAATTTTAACATTGAGAGATAGAATATCTAAAATTAAATCCAGAAAATCACATTTTATAAATTATATAAATGTATTTGCATTTTGCTGACAGAAATAAGTATTTGATCCCCTACCAAACATTAAGAGTTCTAGCTCCTAAAGACCAGTTAGACACCTAATCAACTCGTTACCTGCATTAAAGACAACTGTCTTAAATAGTAACATTTATAAAAAACTTCTGTCCACATACTCAAGTAATCAGTCAGACTCTAACCTCGACAACATGGGCAAGACCAAAGAGCTTTCTAAGGATGTCAGGGACAAGATCATAGACCTGCACAAAGCTGGATGGGCTACAAAACCATAAGTAAGACACTGGGTGAAAAGGAGACAACTGTTGGTGCAATAGTAAGAAAATGGAAGAAATAAAAAAATGGACTGTCAATCACATCGATCTGGAGCACCATGCAAAATCTCACCTCATGTGGTATCCTTGATCATGAGGAAGGTGAGAGATCAGCCTAAAACTACATGGGGGGAACTTGCTAATGATCTCAAGGCAGCTGGGACCACAGTCATCAAGGAAACCATTGGTAACACATTATGATGTAATGGTTTAAAATCCTGCAGTGCGCGCAAGGTCATCCTGCTCAATAAGACACATGCGCAGGCCTGTCTGAAGTTTTCCAATGAACACCTGGATGATTTGAGTGATTGGGAGAAGGCGCTGTGGTCAGATGAGACAAAAATGTAGCTCTTTGGTATTAACTCGCCGTGTTTGGAGGAAGAGAAATGCTGCCTATGGCCCAAAAACACCGTCCCCACTGTCAAGCATGGAGGTGGAAACATTATGTTTTGAGGGTGTTTCTCTTCTAAGGGCACAGGACTACTTTACTGCATCAATGGGAGAATGGATAGAGTCACGTACAGTAAAATTCTGAGTGACAACCTCCTTCCCTCTGCCAGGACATTAAAAATTGGTCATGGCTTGGGTCTTCCAGCAAGAAAATGACCCAAAACATACAGCAAAGGCAACAAAAGAGTGGCTCAAAAAAGAAGCACATTAAGATCATGGAGTAGCCTAGCCAGTCTCCAGATCTTAAACCCATAGAAAACTTATGGAGGGAGTTGAAGCTCCGAGTTGCCAAGCGACAGCCTTAAAATATTAATGATTTAGAGATGATCTGCAAAGAGGAGTGGACCAAAATTCCTTTTCACATTTGCGCAAAGCTCATCATCAACTATAAAAATGTCTGACTGCTGTGCTTGCCAACAAGGGTTTTGCCACCAAGTAGTGTTGAGCGATTTTTATCGACAAAGTTGAAATCGGCAAGCTTTTTATGGTGATCGAAATTTCCAGATCATGCGATAATTAAGGTTAAAATCTGAGCAACATCTATTAAGATCGTGCCTTTTCGGCGCTTCCTGTAATTTTGGCGGCCAGCAAATCAGATTACAGAATAGAGCCGGGTGAGATGTGTGTGTGACGTCATGACGGGGATGTGTATGGTTGCGATTGGCTGGAAAAAATCACATGACCTCGTTTTACATAGAACAGCTTTTTCCTGTTTCAGCCTCAGTGGTCTCTCAGCGTCTCATAGGGATAGGACCTGCGCTTGCCTGGGGCCCAAACAGCTCAGCGAAATTAGTCTATTTCTGCACAGAAAAACCCTCTACTATTAGCTGTGATCCCTTCCAATTTAGTTATATTAGAGATTTGAAGATTTTATGTTGTTAGCTAGAGAATTTTAAAGCAGCATCTACCGCTGTAAATTCACGGCGGGGGGGAGCAGGGGGGGGCCCCCGCGGGCGAACAAAGACAAGCTCTATCTATAAAGAACACTGGATAAACAGTTTGCTATTGAAATATTTCCTGGATATTGGGCAGCCTGAACTTATATTGGATACACATCATTTCTAGTAACTGCATGTCTCTTTGTTAGGTGCAAAACTCCACTTTTATTATCAGTATACATTTCAGATATGTGTTCATTTTAATTTTACCCATTACACCTGTGACTGTTGATATATCCACCTTGCAGTTAAATTACAATCCAGCAATCTTGTAGTCAGCACAGGTTGTTTGTTGCAAAAAATACCGTGTATCATACGAAAACATAACAGTTACGTATTTTTTGACTTTTGCACACCCAGGCATTTTTTTCATTGACGCAGCATCACATAAATCTTAAAAAAGCAATTCATATTCACCACCCGGTGATTGAAAGGTGCAAAAAATACCGTTTATTATTACCAAAACATAACAGTTACGTGTTTTTGTCTTTTGCACTCCCTGGTTTGTTCATTGAGGCAGCATCCACGTAAATCTTAAAACAGCAATTCTATATTCACCACAGGTGAAGTGAAAGGTGCAAAAAATACTGTGTATCATACGAAAACATAACAGATACGTGTTTTTTTGACTTTTGCACACCCAGCATTGTTCATTGACGCAGCATCCACGTAAATCTTAAAACAGCAATTCTATATTCACCACAGGTGAATTGAAAGGTGCAAAAAATACCGTGTATCATACGAAAACATAACAGTTACGTGTTTTTTGACTTTTGCACACCCAGCCATTGTTCAATTTACGCAGCATCCACGTAAATCTTAAAACAGCAATTCTATATTCACCATAGGTGAATTGAAAGGTGCAAAAAATACCGTATATCATACGAAAACATAACCGTTACGTGTTTTTTTTGTCTTTTGCACACCAGCATTGTTCATTGACGCAGCAGCCACGTAAATCTTAAAAACAGCAATTCTATATTCACACAGGTGAATTGAAATGTGCAAAAAATACCCTTATCATACGAAAAACATAAAAGTTCGTGTTTTTTGACTTTTGCACACCCAGCATTGTTCATTGACGCAGCATCCACGTAAAACTTAAAACAGCAACTCTATATTCACCACAGGTGAATTGAAGGTGCAAAAAATACCGTTTATTTACCAAAACATAACAGTTTTCGTGTTTTTTGACTTTTTTCACACCCCGCATTGTTCATTTTACGCAGCATCCACGTAAATCTTAAAACATAAATTATATAGTCACCACAGGGTGAATTGAAGGTGCAAAAATACCGTGTATTATACGAAAAAAATAACAGATACATGTTTTTTTTCTTTTGAGCACCCAGCATTTTTCAATGACGCAGCAAACACGTAAATCATAAAAAAGCAAATCTAAAGTCACCACAGGGGAAGTGAAAGGTGCAAAAAATACCGTGGTGTTATACGAAAACATAACAGATACGTGTTTTTTGACTTTTGCGCACCCAGCTTTGTTCATTGACGCAGCATCCACGTAAATCTTAAAAGAGCAATTCTATAGTCACCACAGGTGAATTGAAGGTGCAAAAAAATACCGTTTATTATATGAAAACTAAAGATCGTGTTTTTTTGCACTTTTCCCCCAGTCCAGTTTTTTGATAAAACCCCTTGCAGTTAAATTTAACCAGCAATTTTTTTTTGATTAGGGGATTGGAGTAGCTGGGGATTTGCCATTTTTTTAAAAGAGACTTTCCAAAACTATTCGACCTTCTAAAATTTTTTATTTTTGAACAGGAGCGAAATGAGGGGGGTTAAGCGAGAAAAGGGGGGGGGTAGGACTGGGGGTAGGGTACGGAGAAGGTGCTCCTTCCATTTCTGGCGACAACACGGGATGCCCGGGTTTGTTTAGTTTGCAGGACCGTCAGGCCCGTCATCGCTGGGTCAGGGCGTGTGAATCTAAGAAACGACATCGGTGCCCAATCTGCACCTTTCAGTGTTTAATGCAAGCTGCATCTAGCAGTCTTTACTCCTCGTCCTCCCGTCTCTGGCTCACAAATGTAGTCATCAGCATCATCAGATCCGTCCAACATGAAGCAGCCCAAATGTCAACTAGTGTACCCACTCTGTGGATAATCCATTGTCTGAAGACGTCTTTGATGAACAAATGCGTTGGGGTCAGAAGGCAGTTAAAAGAATAAGAGGATGTTTTGTCTGCTCTGACGCCCAGTTAATGATGCCATCAGAGGCTGGTGAAGGAAAGAGGCTCACTCGGCAAAAATCGGGCGGTCGGCAAGCCTTGCAGTGCCCCTTGCTTGTAGCCCGCAGCTTCTGGAATGCAGAAAGTCCGGACGACCAATGGGGGGGGGGGGGGCGGGGGGGGACACCTGTGTTGATGATGATTGATGAAGGGGGGGATGACGACATTGGGATTCATCCTTGGTCTTTTCCGCAGAATTTGCTTGCGAGCGCTTCATCAGTGGAAGAGGAGGAAGACGAGGGGTAATGTCAATAATACGGGTCCCGCCACAAAAAGGGAGTGGGCGGGCTCGCAGAAGTCCGCTGATATGATTCCGACCAGCCACGGTCAGCGCAACCCCGCTCCTCGCTTATCGCCGTCAAAAAGGTCCAGGACCTCTCAAGCCTGGGCCTTCTTTGAGCAATGCCTCTGATTCACCCAGCGATGTTATATGCCGCCTTTGCCGTAAACGATAAGCTAGAGGCAAGGAACTTAAGTGGTTAACACCACCAACCATGACTAGTCTCATGCAGCGAATGCATGAGTTGAAATGGAGGGAAACACTTGGCCAAAAAAGGCAGACGACGCCGGGCCTCCAACACTGTCACACCCTTGTTCGCTCCTTCCTCCGCACCACCAAGTGCCTTGTCTCTCCGAGTCATGATCAGGGATCAGCCTCCGCTTCCAGGCTCACCTTCGTCCCGAGTACCACCAGCACCACCTGAGACCATCCTACCCCTTCTCCTTCCGCAGTTTGACGACCTGCTGGTACAGCGGCCAGTCTAGAGAACCTTCTGTCTTCCAGGTTTGGAGCAGAAAGATAAGAATACACTTTAACCCAAAACCATCTCAAAGCCAAAAGCCTGGGAATGTCGGCAGTTGCCAGGCTTTTGGCCTTGGAAATGTTGCTCTTTCCGTCTTGGTGGATCAGTTGGGTTCCGCCATGTCATGGCCTCGCCTGCCCCAATACCAGATGCCGAGCAGGCTATTTCTTTGCCTGGAAAAGCCTTCCTGCCCTGGCCAGCACGGGTCATCTAAAATTTCAAGCGCGTTTGCTGCCATTGTGTCCGGAAAAGTCGGTTACATCTCACCACCGATCACCTGTGGATAGTAAGGCACGGCCAAGGACCGCTCTCTCTCTGTGACAGGCTCACTGGGGTGGCTGGGTGGATGTCTTGGGGGGGACGGTTGGCTCTCAGGCTCGGCGCACGCTCTTCAAAACCGACAGGGATGGTGCAGGGCTCTTTCCCCAGGTTCTCTAGGTGCATCCTTGCCAGAGACACCAGGCCGTGTTGAAATTAATCTGCCTTGAGACCGTCCACACACAGGTCAGGGCTGTGGAAGGCCTCCGCACGAGACGAGCGCTGGCTGGGTGTCAAGAACCTTGTGCCAGGGCCAAGAGTGGTGTGAGATTAACGGGCGAAATCTGCTGGCCGCCTCTAAGATCGGTAGGTGGAGACACATCCCTTGCTGGCCACATGTCATGAACCTTGTCGTCAGAAATTTCATAAAGAGCTACCCGGGTATGGAATGTGCTGAGAAGGCTCGTAGGTCTGAGTTCGCACTTCCGCCGTTCGCACCTGGCTTCGTCCGCTGCGCTGCGTTTGCAGGTTCAGCTCGGCCTCCCCGTCAACCGTCTCATTGTTGGAGTGGACAACAAACTGGAATTCCACCCTCCACATGCTCCAGCGATTGTGGGAGCAGCGCAATGCATTACGCAGTACAAGTGGACACATGGCGTGACAAGCAGCGGTGCGGACCTCGGGGTGTTGAGCCACGAGATTGGAGGCAGGTGAAAGAGCTCTGCACCATCCTTGCCAAGTTTTGAAAAGCCACCAAATGGTCAGTGCGACGATGCCTTTGTCAGCATGTCGCATTGTGGTGATCTTAGTTCTGGAAACGATAATTATTTTATTTTTTTATTTTTTTTTTTGAAGGACATCTAAAACATCATGTCACCGCCAGGACGGTATGGAGGAGACGGAACAGATGCAGAACGGAGCCTTTCTCTCCGTCAAATCCACAGCCCGCAGTTTTCAATTTTATCGAATTTTTTCACTTACTTAATTTTTATTAAAATATAATTTTAATTTTTTTTTATATTTTATTATTTATAAACAATTTTATTTTAATTAAACTATTTAAAAATTATTATTTTATAATTATAGGTCTTCATAAACTTGGCAGTGGTTCAGGGTCAGAGCTAGTTGCAAGGCGGCTCTCAGTTCTCCAGGGTGCATTATATGATGGGAAAGTCAGGGATATGTGGAAGCTCGTGCCGGAGAAGCAGAGGAGGAGGAGGAGGAGGGAGGAGGTATTCCTAGACACGATGTCCTGCCTTTGGAAAGAGGTTGGCGTGAATTTGAGGCAGATCGAGGAAGATGAGGTTGCATAGTGCCCCTCAACCAGAGGCTTGGGAATTCAAGGCTCCATTTCTCACATG
This sequence comes from Phyllomedusa bahiana, assembly GCA_025379985.1. Classification (NCBI taxonomy): domain Eukaryota; kingdom Metazoa; phylum Chordata; class Amphibia; order Anura; family Hylidae; genus Phyllomedusa; species Phyllomedusa bahiana. The sequence continues at coordinate 24,456 of JAODAL010009873.1, forward strand.
AGTGCTTGGATGCTCCAATTCCTCCAACTTGAACCTCGCATTAAGGCCATATAATGAACAACAGTTACTGGGGTCGGCCACGCTCTGGGATCCCCGAGGTACAAACAAAACTCTGACTTTCCTTCCACCCTCAGCCAAATAGTGAGAAGAAAAGTATAAAATGCAGGAAATGGAGACATTGTGATGGATCAATGGAGAACATCTGTTGCGTCTGCTTACGTTCTTCAAATGTCACGGGAACTACGCAGGACGTGACAGCAGTAGAGTGCAAGTAGCCGTAGCGGCAGAAGCGCAGGCAGGTGGCAGAGGCCTATGGGTGACCTCTGGCAATCATTTATTACCACCTCACCAACGCATGCAATGGAGCCACAGATACAACACAGAGACCAGCTTAAGATCTGTGTGCACGACTATCTGCGTTTAACCACCGATGGTTTTGTATAGTGTATCTGGACCCAATAGACTTCTGGGATCATAATGGCACGAAATGGGCCCGAGCTGGCCTCCACGCCTAGAGGGTGTTGTCTGACCTGCAGCCAGCGTCATATATGAGCGGACCTTCAGCACAGCGGAGGAGTATTACAGACAAGATGGCTTTCAAGTAATGTGGATGTTGTTTAATCAAGATGAATCAGGATGGATTTGATTATGTATAACAATTTACCCATAATAAAATAATAATAAAAAAAAAAAAATAATAAAAAAAAGTGCTAAAAAATTATATTAAAAAACAACAAAAAAAAAAAAAAAAAAAAAAACCAAAAAAAAAACCAACCCAAAAAAAAAAAAAAAAAAAATAAAAAACCCACAAAAAACCAAAAACCACAAACACCATTAAAAAAAAAAAAAAAAAAAAAAATAAAACAAAAAAACAAAAAAAAAAAACCAAAAAAAAAAAAAAAAAAAAAAAACACATACAGTAAAAAAAAATAAACAAAAAAAAAAAAAACCCAAACCAAAAAAAAAAAAAAAAAAACAAAACAAAAAAAAAACACCCCCCAAACCCATCCAAAAACACACAAAAAAAAAAAAAATACAAAAAAAAAAAAATAAACCAAAAAAAAAAACAACAAAACAAACACCAAAAAACACACCCCAACAAAAAAAAAAACCCAAACCAAACAAAAAAAACACCCCAAAAAACAAAAAAAAAAAAAAACAACAACAAAACAAAACACACACAACAAAAAAAAAAAAACCCCCCACCCAAACCCAACAAAAAAACCCACAAACAAACCACAAAAACCCCCCCCAAACCAAAACCCCCCCCCCCCCCCCCCCACAACAAAAAACCCCAAAAAAAAAAAAAAAACACACCCCCCCCCCACAAAAAAAACACACACCCAACACACCCAAAACCACCCAAACAAAAAAAAAAAAAAAAAAAAAACCCCCAAAAAGCAAAAAAAACAAACATAAAAAAAAAAAAACAACCCCTAATTATATATATACATCAACAAATATCTTATACCCCCCCCCCCCAATGAATTGCGAGATCACCGATTAGTTCGTGGGTCTACTTCACATTCCTTCACAGAAATGGTACTCTTGAAAAAACTATTTTTAAAATGATATATCTTACTGCAAATTTTTATTCTCAATTCCAACAGTTCATTTTGCTGGGTTTGCTGTGAGGGAGGGGACTAAAAGACACAAGGTTTCATGACAAATCATATTTCCATTTACTCACTTCATCTTTAGAATTTTTTTTTACATTGTCAATGGTTTTGGGGTCATGATGCCTTCACAATTTTTAACAGTGGCTGAGAAGTCATTATTATAATTTTTTGGGGTCATGTTGCTGTGAGATACAGCATTAATCATGGTCCTTTGGATAGAAATGTGGTTTCAAGTGGATTTCTCCTTCACAATTTTTAACAGTGGGTGAGAAGTCACTTTTTATAAATTTTTTGGGCATGCTGCTTTGAAATGCAGAATACTACAGGTCCTACTTCTAAAAAATGTTGTTTCTAATAGAATTTGTTCTTCACAATTGTTCAAAAGTGGCCTCATGGGTCTTGTTTTGAATTTTATGGGGGCATTTTGCTGTGACACTGCAGCTTTACTACAGGTCTATTCTAAAAAAATGTTGTTTCTAACAGACATTTGTTCGTCACAATTGTCAAAGTGGATAAAGGTCATGCTTTGAATTTATGGGGGATTTTGCTGTGACATGCAGCTTATACTACAGATCCTATTCTAAAAATGATGTTTCTAACAGTCATTTGTTCTTCACAATGGTCAGAAGTGGCTCAGGGTGATGTTGCTGTCAGAAACAGTGGAATAGTAGGACACTGTTAATGGACACATATTGCAAAATGGACTTGTTTCTGCAAGATCTTTACATAGCTATCAATCGCCTTTATTGAGGACACCATTTAATAAATTAAAAAAGAGAAACAAAGACATGGTGGGATTCCATCCGATTTTTAACATGGGTTTTCTAGAATTAAAGTACTAAAAAACTTGTTTACAAAATAGCTGTTAAAAAATTCCTCTGAAGTGAGGTACAGGAAAACTTGACCAGATGTAGGTTATTCAGAGGGACATGGAGTATGGAGCCGGACAGAAGAACAAAGTACAGAGACCATTTCCTCAGCACGTTGAGTTACATGAGAACAAGAAGGCAGATAACGGGCACCTGGGTGTAACAGGCGCGTTAACCGACCAGTATTTCCAAGTGAAGCTCAATTGGTCCACACTATACGGAGGGGCAAGCGCTCCAGGTATTGACTGTGTACTGAGGAAGGTGAGTTCTCACACTCCGCTTCCGCACTTGCTTCAGCACGACAGCTTTTCGTTGCTGCATCATACAGCGGCATTTTAACCTGCGTGTTAATAGATTGACGGACGCCAGCCTGGGTCTCAGCGCAACCACTTTAACTCCGGTCCTTGGGTCATGTGTGGCCCCGGCAGGTTAGTCCAAAGTCCAGTGAAACTAAAAAAATGGGTGGTTGAAAGACATCCTTTTTCCGGCCCAAATTTAAATGTGGGGGTCATGCAGGTATGGGGCTCATGCTGTGGCCCAGGACAGGTTCTGTAGTCAATGTCCAGATCAACTAAAATGGTGGTTTGAAAGACTCCTATTACCGGCACTTTTTAAAATCTGCTGGGTCATGCAGGTTTGGGCTATGCTGTGGAGGACAGGTATAGTCAATATCAAGTGAAACTAAATATGGTGGTTGACGAACTCCTATTTTCCGGCACTTATTAATGGTGGGGGTCAAGCAGGGTTGGGGCTCATGCTGTGGCCCAGGACAGGTTAGTCAATTTCCAGTGAAATAAAATGGTGGTTGAAGACTGCTTTTTCCGGCCCTTTTTAAATGTTGGGGTCATGCAGGTTTCGGGCTCATGCTGTGGGCCCGGACAGGTATAGTCAATGGCCAGTGAAACTAAAATGGTGGGTTTGAAAGACTCCTTTTACCGGCACTTTTTAAATCTGGGGTGTTAAGCAGGTTTGGGGCTCATTGCTGTGGCCAGGTGGGTGGGGGGGGGAAACAGGTATAGTCAATGTCAAGTGAAACTAAAATGGTGGTTGAAAGACTCCTTTTTCCAGCACTTTTTAAATGTGGGGGTCAGCCGGTTTGGGGCTCATGCTGTGGGCCCAGGAAGGTATAGTCAATGTCCAGTGAAATAAAATGGGGGTTGAAAGACTCTTTTTCCGGCACTTTTTAAATTGGGGGTCATGCAGGTTTGGGGCTCTTGCTGTGGCCAGGCCAGGTATAGTAATGTCAGTGGAATCTAAAATGGTGGTTGAAAGACTCCTTTTTCCGGCACTTTTTAAATCTGGGGGTATGCAGGTTTGGGGCTCATGCTAGTGGCCAGGGACAGGTACTAGTCAATGCTCCAGTGAAACTTAAAATGGTGGTGAAAGACTCCTTTTTCCGGCACTTTTTAAATGTGGGTCATGCGGTTTGGGGCTCATGCTGTGGCCAGGAAGCGTATAGTCCAATGTCCAGTTCACTAAAATGGTGGTTGAAAGAATCCTTTTTCGGCCTTTTTAAATTGTGGGGGTCATGCAGGTTTGGGGCTCGTGCTTGCGCTTCCAGGACAGGGATATTCATGGTCAGTTCAAGTAAAAATGTGGTTATTTTCTATGCCTTCTGGGCACTTTTTTAATTTATGGGTGATGCAGGTTCTAAGGGTCATGCTGTGTACAAGACAGGGAATAGTGAATGGTGTGGACTTTTTTTCTCGTCTGGGTTTTATGCCTAAGGATGTGCCTAAGATGTGAGCAGTATCCATTTGACTGTTGTGGCGTTAATTCCAGCTTCTCCAGCCTGTTTGGGTGTTAAGATTGAAGGTGTTGTTGCTCCCCATAGACTTTAATGGTCATCGGAGATGACTTCGACTATGCCTATCGAAAACTCTATTGATGGTGGCCCGATACTCGACTATCGATCGATGTCGATAGCCAACGTAATCGCTCAACACTAATAACCAGACAATGCTTGGATTGCTTTTGTGGCATACCATTCAGCCAAGAACAATGCCTCAGTATTTAAATTGCTGTATTTATGAGACCAGAAAACCTGAGTTACAAGAATTACAGCTTGAAAATAGCATTAGTTTTAGAAATATTGCACTTTTGCATTACAGTCATTATCAGTTAATACTCCTCCATTGCATGTCACTATTGTTGTGAAATTGTGAAATTTAGATTTTTTAAGGTGACTTTTGTATAAATTGCCAACTCTCTCTCATGTGCTTGACCAGCAGACAAAAAGAATCTGACATAGGATCAGGCAGGGGAAAAAAACTCAAAAAGTCATACTTCTCTATCTGTTCCCCACCATAGCTGCTCTGGAATTCCCAAGTAATTTACTCCTATTTACTTCTAGGTTCTTGTCCTGACACACAGGAGAGGCTTAAGCTCCATTGTAAGTTTAAGGGGTTCTCCACTTTTGACAATCCCTACCCATTAACAGGGTCCTTTAAAAAACAAACTAATCATAGTGTCTGTCTGATGGCACCTCTAACAATAAACTGTAATTTGTGGGGAAATCAGATAGTAAAGTGTACAACTTTTTTGCAGCGCCACAAGGGAAATTAAGCATTACACACTGTCCATTCTAATCAATGGGTTATCTGTGTAGTGCTGGAAAGGACAGGTCCTCCAGGGCCTGGTACACTCTCCACTCTACCCACAATATAAGAATCATGAACACAGGACCCCTCTCATACACTTAGTATTTTATAATAGGGCACATAAAAATTAGTTTTCTAAAGCAGAAAACCTTATTTATGAAGCCCGAGCTGGAAGGAGGACTTGAAAATGAAAAGAAGTGATTTTCCTGGAAGCTCCGGAGCAGCAGTGAGTAATTAAGTATAACTGTTTGTTTTTTTTTCGCAACCTGGCCCCAACTCAGATTATTTTTTTCTTTGCCAGGCAACCCTTTTAACATCAAAATTGTTCCACTTACAAGTAAAAGAGCTGTTAAAATATTTAGCAGTGCTTACAGTGGGCAAAGTGTGAAAGCCAACAATCTGCGCTGTGTAGAATATATCCTGTACCAAACCATAGCCTTTATTCTATTGACTGTTCACCCAAATAGGGGAATTAAGATGCAAAGGTGTAAATCTAATTTTCTAGAACAATTTGTAAAAAAGCAGTCTAAAAGAACAAAATGATAAATCTTAAAAAATGTAAAAAAAAATTTCTCAAATATAATACATGAAGAAAAGTGTTCACCTTGGTATGTGGTGCAAGCCACCAGGGCTGGGGTGACGATTAGGTGAAGGTAGGCAACCGCCTAGGGTGCCACTTTATTCCATGCAGAAAAAGGGGTTGAGAAGGTATGGAGTGGGTTCATTTTCCATTTAGAGGGGTGCTATATGCCTTATTTGCCTAGGGCACCAGAATAACTTGTCCCAGTCCTGCAAACCCCAACAATATAAGTGTGTTTAATATATTGTTATTGCCAAGACAATATGACCTGGAAGCACTGAAAAATAAATTCAAAGTTATCCCCCAAACGAGGGAAGATGGTTACTCCCTGAAATGTGTTATGTGCAGTTCATTTAATAAAATACTCAGTTTTTGGAGTGTGGGCCGATAAGTGCTTTTTTACTCTAATTTGTGCTGTTTAAAAGTGAAAAATCTGTCATTGTAGGAAAAGAAAGCTGCATTGTGATTGGTTGATATAGCCAACAAAGCCAGGGTTTTATTTAAAATTATTTCACACAGCTCCCTGATTATCCTTCCCTTTATATAAGCATTTCAGTTTGATGTTATTTGCATTGCAGGGCTATATTATAATGGCATAATTGATTACATCCCATGGCTCCAATGCTGCAGTTCCGAGCTACTTTGCTCACAATACCCAGGCTTGCTGCATTATTAGACCTGGATCCAGGTAGACACAAGCTAGGCTTCTTATACTGTTAAGTTAGCCTCATAGGTGAGGTGCTCTTAGATGTTGATGCCTAAAGAGGGAGGCCGTTTTCACAAAAGTAATCATAACTTGCAAATTTCTGCACATAGTCTGGCTGGTGAAGGCCCCAGTTAAAGCAAAAAAAGACTGAAATGACCTGAGACACACATATAATTATATAACTGGGATCATTTGATTTTGACTCTTAAATTATCAGAAATAATTCTTTATTATTGCACTGGTGTAAGTAGAGAAATAAGGGACATTTTTTGCCCTATCTGCCCTAAACAAATCTTGACACTTTTTAATGCGCCTAATATTTGAGGGCGTTCTGGGGCATCGCACCACACTCATAATATTAGACACATGCATGAATGTGTAGAGATGGGCAAATTTCTCAAAAATTCGATTCGCTGAGTTTCCGACAAAATCCGTTTCGACCCGAGTAAATTTGGGACGAATCGCGTTAAAAAACAGCTATTTCCTGGCTGCAGAGAGCCTGTAGGGTGCTGTAGAACATTGTGCCATGCTTAAATATGCAGAGGGAGCTTGGTTTTGTCTTCATACAATGCTGTGTTTTAGTATGACACGCACATGACTGCCACCGCTCTTAGAATCGCTTCATTCGAAAATTCCCTGGGCGCTTACGGGGGCAAAACTGACCAAAAAACTGAAGTGGGAACGCAGCCTGACAAGGTAACGTCAGCGCCAGCTGGAAAGAAATGAGCTGAGGGCTAAGATACTACAATAGCGTCAAAGAACACAGTTGTCACGTCAGAGGAGGTGCAATGGGCCCTATCTGTACCCAGCCCACTGTCCCTGCCTACTTGGCGACAGTCCCTACGCTGCTAAGTGCAGGGCCGTCAGGAAAAAACCAAGTGTCAAACAGTCCGAGTCGGCAACGGTGAGGTAACGGACAAGCCAATAAACGTGAGACAAACGAATGGTCAGAAACAAGCCGGAGTCCAAACACGGTGAGGAACGCAGTACAGAATCAGAGGCAACAAGCGAGGTCAAGAAACGGGCCGAAGTCAGAAGCACAGGAAGACAACAGTAAAACAGAATAACAGGGAAAACGCAAGGGAATACCTTTGACAGGCAAAGCCTGTAGGAACTGAGGAGGTTTAAAAGGTCTCCCCGGACACCGCCCCCGCAGCAGATTGGTGCGGCATCCGGGCCCTCCGATTGGTCCTGAGAGCTGTCACTCCTAGCTCAGGAGCAGCACCTCTCCCCGGGTGTGGTCCGAGGCCAGACTTAACCACTGCAGGTCATTGCATTAGACGGGTGGAAGGCTGCCCGGACGGACATATCCTGACAACAGTAGTAGGTTACTGGAGCCACCACAGATCGCAGCACAGTAAGGGGATGATGGCAATAGCCAAGCCAGGGAGCAGAATCTAAGTAGGTCCTGGTTTTCACCAGAGCCCGCCGCAAAGCGGGATGGACTTGCTACGGCGGGAGTCTACCAGGTCGCTACCCATGACGTGATTTGCTTGCGGTTGCAGCCGAGGTGTGGCGAGGTACAAAATCGTAAGGCAAACTCAGAGTCGGGGACAAGCATAAGGTCAGGACAACCGGCAAGCATTGTGGTCAATGGAGGCAAGTGGTACGGTACACGGATATGACAGACGAGGCTCAAGGAGGAGGCGGAGGCGGTTTTTACTTTCTGTAATTTGGACACATAATTCAATACTGAAGAATCTCATCCAAAGCCAGTTTTGCAGCATTTGCTTTTGCTTCACCATTCCAGTTTTGTACTTAATTCCATCACTAATGGCACCGAATGCAAAATAAGCACCTAAAACATTCCCTGTAGTTAGGGTCTCCTTCAGTTAAAGTACGGTGCATTTGAACAAATTGTTGTGACGCAGAAACTGGATTCAAACCATCACGTTTATACTTCATAATAAACTATGTTGGAACTTTTTTAGGTGGTAATGATGAAGCTGATAAAGGTAGAGTTTCCTTGGCCTAAAATGGTTTTGGAACGTTAGCAAACTGACTACGGAGGATTTCCCTATAGTACTTGAATTTGTCCTCCCTCTCAGCAGCTGGAAAAAAAGGCTCCCATTTTGGACCGATAGCGGGGGGTCCAAAAGGGTGGAGAGCCAGAAGTCATCCCTCTGCCAGACGGTGACTATTCAGCTGTCACTAGCCAGGCAAATCAGCATGCTGCGGGCCATGTGCGCAAGTGATTCTAAAGGACTCCCTGCCTCCATCTCCACTGTATACTGCCATGGTGCTTGGAGGTGCTTGGGGGACAGTGGCACAATGACAGAGTGTGGAGGTCACGTCAGCAGAAGCAGCAGCATGAGGTCAGACCGTGGCCCAATGACATAGTGTGGAGGTCACGGCAGCAGCAGCAGCAGCATGAGGTCATAGAGTGGCACAATGACAGGGTGTGGAGGTGACCGCAGCAGCAACAACAGCAGTGTGGAGGTCACGACAATGACAGAGTGTGGAGGTGGGTGGCAATACCAGTCCCTGGTAAAGATGCTGGTAGGCAGATGGAGAAACTGGCAACAGATGTGTGGCATCAGGCAGCTGGTGGCATCAGAATAGTGGCTGAGGCAGGTAGTTTGAATCCATTTTTCAAAGTTTTGGTGAGGTGTCATGGCTGATGTAATATGAGGCCTGAGGCATTGGTGTGTTGAAATCCTGACCGATCCACACCTGATTCATCTTGACAAAGGTCAGTTGTTCCACATTTCCCATGGACAAGCGTGTTCTCCTTGGGATAACGATGGCCCCCGCCGCACTGAACACCCGCTCTGATGCCACACTACTGGCCGGGCAGGACAGCATCTCCACTGCAAACTCGGCAAGTTGCGGCCACACATCCAGTTTGGCTGCCCAGTAGTCCAGCGGATCTTCTAACTGGGGTGGCAGAGTGCTGTCCAAGTAGGCCACCACCTGTTGGTTCAGGGTCTGCTCCAGGTCCTGTTTCTGCTGCTGGCGAGTGCCCCTCCTCACTAGGCGGGTGAAGGAAGCTGCTCATCAGCGACTCCAGACTTAGGTTGCTGCTGATGGAGCTGGTACTGCTCCTACCCCCCCACCAGCCGTGGCAGTGGTACGTGAGCGCTGAGGAACCCCCCGGTCAGATCTGTCAGAGGATGGACCATGCTGCACATAGGCAGCGGCCAACTGACTACAGAGGATTTCTCTATGTATTTTGATTTTTGCCCTTTCCCCTTTTCAGCAGGGGGAAAAAGGCTTCCATTTTGGCCCGGGTTTAGCGAGGTTTCCAAAGGGAGGGTGGGGGGCCAGAAGCCCTCCCCACGGCCGGGTTTGGTGCCCTATTCGGCTTTCACTACCCATTTAAAATCACGGGGCCCCCTGTGGCAAGTGATCGGGGGGGACTCCCTGTTTCCCATCTCCACTGTATACTGTCAGGGTTTGTTGGGGGTCATCCCCTGGGGTCTTTTCATCTCCACCTTCTCCCCCAAGCTGCCCGGGGCTCCTCCTCTTGTTCCCTGGTTAGAAAAAACAGTCTTTTTCACTAGAAAAGCTTGTGCTCCAATGTTACCCCCTACTCTTGCCCGTTCGCCCCATGGGCCTTATGTGGGCGCGAGTTTGTAGTTGCCTTTGTTTCCGGGTCCCGGGCCCGACAGTTTTTTTCAGATTTTTCCAGGAAAATAAAGCATTTGGAATAAAGTTATTCCTCCCATAGTTTGGCAAATTGACAAAGGGGCCTCACCCAAACGGGCGGGTTTGTCAGGGCATGAGCTCCCAAAGGGGGGATCAAAGTTACAAAAGGGGGGAGTACTCCTTTTTCCGCCTGGATCATCAAAAAATCGTTAATGGCCTTTTTTCTGTTCATACAGTCGGCCCAACATTTGCGGGGCGGGAAATTCAACGGGTTGGAAAATTTGCTATCAGGGGGTGTTGGGGGGGGCCCTTTTCTGCCGTTTGCAATCGAGGAGGGGTGTGCCTGGCTTTTAGGAATGGCCTTTTTCGGAATCTTTTTGAAGTTCAGGGGAAAAAATTTGGGAAACCTTTTTCCCAAAACCGATTAAAATTGTGCCCCATGGGGGGCATGGACCACCCCTCCTGGGGGAGAGCGCGGACAAAAAGTTCCTCCCATTGTCTGTCCCAGGGTTTCCCAATTTCAGTTGGCAGGGAGAAAGCCACACATCGATTTTTTTTGGGCTGCTTTGCTTGGAGCTGTTCCCCCCCTTGTTTGATTTGTTCCCCGGGGGCAAGCCAGGGTTAAAAACTTATGACCCCATTGTGCCTAAAAATGTGGTATATGGAGAACACTTGTGGAGGGCTGAGATGGTGGGGGGGTGGGGGAGGAGGAGGCGGACTTTGGGGCGCAGAGATACAGTTTGACAACTTGGGGGGAAAGCCCCGCCCCCTGTCCAATTTTTTTGGTGGGGGCCCGGGGCAGGGGGAAAATTTCACCCAGTGGGCCGAAAAGGAAATGTATGGCCCTGACTTTTGAAACGCCCCAACGTCGGGCGCTGCTGTGCCCTTTGGGAAAAAATTCGAAAAGTCAAGGACGGGCCCCCCTTCTTTTCAAAAATTTCGGGAAGGGTTTGGTACTCCCTTTTTGGGAAAAAAAATTACGGCTTGGAACTCTCCACCTCGTCTCGGCACGGGGCCATTAATTCTTGAATGGTGAAGGGTCCCCCTTTGGGAAAAAATGGGGGGGACTGAAATTTTCCCAAACCCAACTTGGATGGGGCCCTTTTGGTCAGCTTCTGCACCTTAGGGGGGTTTTTGGAGCATACTGTTGTTTTTTTTAAATTTCGCCTCGTTGAAGGACTGCTGGCACCATGAGTAGCGGGGGCCCCGGAGCATCTGGACTTTAAAGTTTGATGGCAAAAAAAAAACAGCCCCCTTTGCAGAGGTGGTGGACCCTTGGGACTGTCTGAAATGGAAATCCAGGCACTGTTCGCTGATGCTGCTGTTGCTGCGGGGGGCCGGGTGGACCACCCCATCTGAGCCACTTTTTCCCCCGGGGCCCCCTGGATGGTGGGGGCCCCATTTGTTGACGCGGACCAGGGTTTCCCAACTTTTAGCCCCCCGGCCACGTTTCACTTTTGCCCACAAAATGCTACATATCCCATATTCGGCCCCTCCGGTTTTTCTTGGGAAAAAACTGAACACCACCGAGTATCTGATTTTAGCCAACGTCCCGCATGAGTGATTTTCTACCGCCGCTGCCTCCCCGGGAGCCCCTTTTCCCGTTTAATTTTTTTGGCCCTTGCGAAGCGGGTTTTCTACCCCGTGGCCATTTGGCTCCCGCCCTCGCATGCGGGTTTACCCTGTGACTCATACCCAAATTTACCCCTTGTTTGGTGGGGCCCTGCCTAAAGCGCCGCTGATCCCCTTTTCCCTGACTATGATGAAGCCCTTGCTTCCCCCTTTCCCAAATGCGGTTGGTACACCCATCATCGATTTTTGGTTGGATTTTCACGGGCTGTCCCCTAAATTTGGTTTGGGTATGCAGAGGCGAAAAACCCCCAACATGACCTCCCGGGCCATTCCGATCCATTTTTTTGTTCCCTACTCCCAAGAAGAAAGGGGATATGGGCCCCCATTTCTTCGCTGCCAAGTAGCTGCTGACTGCCCCGCTAAAATTTGTTATCCTCGCGTATAGTGGCGCGGCCCGGGGACCACAAAATTTGATTTTTGGTGGGGGAAAACGGTTTGGGACAGGGCGGGTTGAGGACAAGTGAGGGCCGTGACCCACCAGGGGGCCTTCCCCAACTAAGGGTTGGGTTGACTTTCCCAAACCGCCCTTTTGGGCGGGGGTTTGTCAGATGTCATCGGGGAGGAAGTGGATGCCCTAGTCCAAAAATAAAAACCTTGGGGTTGCTGGGTCAACAAAAGGGCCCGTTTAAGTGCGGCGGGCAGTTGGGGCCCTCCCCGGGGACCCCTGCGGGGTTTCCCCTTTTTGCTTTTTGGGCTGCGCCGGGGGCCTGCTCCGGGAAAGGGTTTGTCCCACGTTCGCATGGAAGACCCTTGCCACCTCTTTTTGGGACAAAATGTTTATTCAAAAAAGGGTGACTTTGTTTAATGAAGATATCTGTATTTGAAAAATAACACCTGTATTTGACTCCAAATGCCCACTAACGGGGCTTGGGAAACCCCTTGGATAAAAATTGGCGCAAAGAAAAAATTCCGGGGAAAAAAATTTAAATTTTGGTATGGGGGTTTTTTTAAAAAAGCTGTTTTAATTTTATAAATAAAAAAAACCCCAAAAAACGTTTAAATTAACCCTGGGGATAAAAATTGCACTACTTTATTTCAGCACCCAAAAAAATTAACTGGTATGGGGCGTTTTTAAAACCTAGGTTTTTTTATAAAATAAGAAAAGCACAAAACATGCTTAATTAAACCCTGGGTTTTATAATTATGCTACAAAAATTCGGGGGAAAAAAATTTCCAGTCTTTGGCTTTTTAAAAAAAACCCTTTTTTTCTGTTACAAAAGCACAAACACCCCTTAATTACCCCCCCAATTTAAATTGCGTAAAAAAATTCAGCAGAAAAATTTAAAACTGGTATGTGGCGTTTTTTAAAATTTGCTGTGTATTTTACTAAATTTTAAGGGAAACCCACAAACCGTTTTTTTTTAACTCTGGGTAAAAATTTTATGCTACAGAAATCAATCTGATTCGCCCCCCTTTAATGAATGGGGTTTCAGCAAAAACTGGTGCTTACTGTTTGAAAGGCATATTTTTTTAATGGGGCCCTGTTGACCCTGGGGAGTCAAAAGTGGAGCTAGTTTTGGTTTGTTAGGGAAAAAAAAATGTCTCTTATTTCTAAAATTAAAACCCCGGTCCCAAAAATAAAAATAATTTTAAAATTTTTATAAAAACTATAAAAATTTAAAATTTTTTAAAATTTAAAAATGTTATTATAAAAAATTTAAATATAAAAAATATATAATACCCCAAAAATAAAAAAATTTTCTCATAAAAAAATGGATTTAAAAAATAAAGAATTTTAAAACTAATTTTACATTAAAAAAACCACTAAATGGTTTTTCAGTTTTTTTTTAAATTTTAACAACTTTAAAATTTTAAAATTTATTTTTTTCTGCTCTTTTCCCTTTTATTCCATACGGAAAGGGAAGTCACCCCAAAAGCACGTCTTGCTGGGATCTCTGGTTCACCAAGCAAGATCAGTAACATAGTTTCTATTCTCTCACTTGCTATTCTAACGATTTTTCTTTTTACATGTTAGGCACACTACTTAAGCGCCTAAGTTTCGAAAACGGGGCCAACCCTGTGGGGAAAGGGGCGTTTTCGAATTTTAGAACCACATCTATATCGCATAACCATTTCAGCATTCAGGCAATTATACATTTAAAATTGAAAACCCTCGACTTTTTAAATTTCAAAGGCCATCCTTCAAAAGGTTTCAATTTTGGACAATACACTCTATCCCATCCCAAAGTTTGGGCATTTAAGTCTATGAAATTTGCCGCCAAAAATCTCATACTGTCGTTTTCACACTTTTTCTATTTTCCCATTTAGAACTGGGTTGTCCCGTGCCAAGTAAAAAAAATTACACATTTGAATTCATTCATGTCGTCTTTTTGTCTAAGCTAGCTAGTTTTTAGGAAAATCCTTTTACATCAAATTCGCAATAAGTGCCATGATGTGACCAACGACCAGGACTGGAGTGAAGGGAGGTAAAATAGGTGACATGCAGCTCAATGTATGTATCAGGTAGAGCCTTGACATAGAACATCGCTGCTGGATATTTGGGACCATGTAGAGATCAACACTTAGGGCAACATATATGAACGGTGCTGCACCAGATATCTGGCGTCTTTTTTAGCCGATATCCAGGTTTTTCCCCCTTCGCTCTTTTTTAAAAACGCCCGTACTCCAATATCAGGGCATTTTCAAAGCGGGAAGCGGCATTTTGAATGTGCTAATTTCTGGGGGGGGTGCGGGGGGTAGGGCGGGATAGAACCGTAGAAACAAAAGATTTTTTGCTTCATTTCGCATTTCTAGGCGCATTACTGCCCAAAAATGTTACACCCTGAGCCAGGGAAAAAAATTAAAAAGCGGGGAATGCACCCGATTTATGACCGACTGTGAGGGGGTTCATAAAAAAGGGGACAAATTTTTAATTTTAAAATTATGTGCATTTAAAATTTTTGGGATTTCCGGCAAATTTTATTTTTTGCCACCCTTTTTTGTTGGGGTTGGGCCGGGAAACTTAAAGTTTTTGGTTGATTTTTAGACTGGTGAAGGTTATTTAACATTCTTGTTACCTTGCACACTTTATAAAATGAGGCTAAATATGATTAGTGTAAAATGTACAAAACATTTGGGGTTTTTATTTGTTTTTTTTTTTTTTAAAAACATGGAAATACTATTTTACATGTGAGGAAGTTATTGTTAATTAGGGGCCCCCTTTTTGATCGCTGTCAAGGTTTATTTCCCCGATGTAATTACACTGTAATTCTCATCTATTGGCTGTATCACACTTGGTTATAATTAATTACATGTGTAAACTAAACCATCCAAAATAAACCATGAGCCGTGTTTAACAGAGGTGTTTGTGTGACACAGTTATAATAATTAGGATGCCCTTAAATCTGAAAGTCTACCTGTATGATACAATTGTCTTGTGAATAGTGTTTGAGCCCTTTTTTTTCGACAAAATTTTAAATCGGCCCGGTTTTTATGGTGATTTGAAAAATTTTTAAAATCATGCGTTAAATTTAAAGGGTTTAAAAACTGTGATTTATTCTATTAAAATCGGGCCCCTTTTCGGGGGCTTCCTTTTTTTTGGGGAGCCAGCAAATAGAAATTTTAGAATTTGGGGCAGGGGGAGGTTGGGGTGCGACGTCATGACTGGGATTTTGTATGGTTGCGATTAGCTGGAAAAATCCCCATACCCCGTGTTACTTAGAACAGCGTTTCCTTTTTCAGCCTTAGTGTCTCTCAGCGTCTCATAGGGTTTTTACGTGCCTCTGCCCTTTGGGCCAAAAAAGCTCCGCGAAATTAGTTTTTTTCTGCACAGAGAAACCTTTCTATTAGCTGTGATCCTTTTCCCAATTTTGTTAGATTTGGATTTTAGTTTTTTGTAGTTGTAGAGAATTTTTAAGCACATTACCTCTGTAAAGTACGGGGGGAGGGGGGGGGCCCCCGGGGCGAAACAGCAAGCTCTATCTTTAAGACATGGAAAAAGTTCACCAAGACTTAGGTGAATTGCCCGCAAAAATTTTTTATTATTAAAGTTTTCTATTGAATATTTCCTGGATATTGGGCAGCCGACTTTATTTGGTAACATCATTTTTATAACTGCAGGTCTCTTTTTTGTTTTTTTTTTTTTTTTTTAAAAAAAAAAAAAAACTGCAAAACTCCCCCTAAATTTTTTATTTAAATTTCATTAGGTGTTATTTTCAATTTTACCCATTCACCTGTGGACTGTTGATTTTTCCACCCCTTTTCATTAATTTTCAAAACCGCAATTTTAGTCCCCAGGGTTTTTTGGCCAAAAATACCCTGTTATTGAAAACTAAAGTACGTGTTTTTTGACTTTTGCGCACCCGTTTGTTCATTGACGCAGCATCCACGTAAATTTAAACGCAAATTTATAGTCACCACAGGTGAAAAGAAAGGTGCAAAAATAGTGTTATTATAAGAAAAAATAAAAAATAAGTGTTTTTTTAATTTTGCGCACCGCTTTGTTCATTCGCAGCATCCAGTAATCTTAAAACAGCAATTCTATATCCCACGGTGAATTGAAAGGTCAAAAAATACCGGGGTATTATACGAAAAAAAACAGATATTGTTTTTTTTTTTTGCGCACCCGCTTTTTTCATTGAGCGCATCCAGTAAAACTTTTAAAAAAGGGAAAATTTTTAGTCACCACAGGTGAAGAAAGGTGCAAAAAAAAACCCTGTATTTAAGAAAACATAACAGTGTGTTTTTGACTTTTTTGGCACCCCGCTTGTTCATTGACGAGCATCCCGTAAATTTAAAAAAGCAATTCTTAGTCACCCAAAGGGGAATTGAAAGGTGCAAAAAATACCCTGTATTATACAAAACATAACAATACGTGTTTTTTGAATTTTCCCCAGCTTTGTTCATTTACGGCACCACGTAAATCTTTAAACAGAAAACTATAGTCACCCACAGGTGAATTGAAAGTGCAAAAAAGTGTATTATAGAAAACTAAAGTTTTGGTTTTTTTTTACTTTGGCCCCCAGCCTTGTTCATTGAGCAGCATCCCCGTAAATCTTAAAACGCAATTTATAGTCACCACAGGGAATTTAAAGGTGCAAAAAAAAACGTGTATTATAAGAAAAAATAACGTACGTAGTTTTTGACTTTTGCGCCCCCCAGCTATGTTCATTGAGCAGCACCACGTAAATTTTTAAACAGCAATTCTATAGTACCACAGGTGAATTTAAAGGTGGGAAAAAAAACGTGTTTTTACGAAAAAAAAGATAAGTGTTTTTTTGAATTTTGCGCACCCAGCTTTGTTCATTGGCAGCATCACGTAAAACTTAAAAAAAGCAAATTTTATAGTACACAGGTGAATTGAAAATGCAAAAAATACCGTGTTTTTAGAAAACAAACAGATAGTGTTTTTTTACTTTTTGGACCCCGTTTGTTCATTGAGCAGCACCCAAGTAAATCTTTTTAAAACAGCAAATTTTATAGTCACCACAGGTGAATTGAAAAGGTGCAAAAATACGTGTTTATCGAAAAAAATAAAAAGTTTCGTTTTTTTTGATTTTTCCACCCCGCTTTGTTCATTGAGCAGCATCACGTAAATCTTAAACACAATTCTTTGCACCACAGGTGAAATTTAAAGGTGCAAAAAATACGTTGTATTATGAAAAAAATAAACAGATCGTTTTTTTTTTTCTTTTTCGCACCCCGCTTTTTTTCATTGCGAGCTTCCCGTAAATCTTTTAAAAAGCAATTCTATAGTCAACGGTGAATTGAAGGTGCAAAAAAAAACCTTGTATTATACGAAAACATAACAGATAGGTTTTTCGACTTTTGTGCACCCGCTTGTTTATTTTAGCGATCCCCGTAAATCTTAAAAGAAATTTTTTTTATCCCACAGGGGGAATTGAAAGGTGCAAAAAATACTGTGTATTATACGAAAAAATAACAGATACGTGTTTTTTGCACTTTTGCCCAGTCCAGATTTGTTGATAGACACCTTGCAGTTAAATTTGAATCCAGCAATTTTGTTTTGATTAGAGGGTTTTTGAATAGCTGTGATTTGCCGTCTTTTAATAAGAGACTTTCCAAAACTATTCCATACCTTCTCAAATTTTTATATTTCTGAACAGGTGGTAAGCGAGCAATGAGGGGGGTAGCACATGGAGGTAGAGGTACGAGAGAAGGTGCTCCTTCCAGTGCTGGCGGACAACACGCATGCGCGGGATCGTCAGTTGCAGGACCGTCAGGCCTGTCATCGTGGGTCAGGGCCCTGTGAATCTAAGTAAACGAACATCGTCGCAATCTGTCCTTCAGTGGTTAATGCAACCTGATCTAGCAGTTTCCCTCCTCGTCTCCCAGTCACGGCCAAAATGTGTCATCAGCATCATCAGCATCGTCCAACATGAAGCAGCCCAAATGTAACTGGTATCCACCACTGTGGTAACCCATTGTCTGAAGACCTCTTTGATGCAAAATGCGGTTGGGGTCAAAAGGCATGTTTAAAAGATCAAGAGGATGTTTTAGTTGCTTGACGCCCAGTTACTGATGCCATCAGAGGAGGTGAAGGAAGGGTCAATCGGCAAAAAAAATCCCGGGCGGTCGGGCAACGCCTTGCAGTGCCCCTTGCTTGTAGCCCGCAGCTTCTGGATGCAGAAAGTCAGGACGACCAAGTCACATGTGTTGATGATGATGATGATGTCGACATTGCGGATCCATCCTGGTCTTTTCCGCAGAATTTGCTTGCTAGCGCTTCATCAGTGGACGAGGAGGAAGACGATGGGGGTAGTGTACATACGGGTCCCCCCACTAAAAGGGGGAGGGCGGTCGCAGAAGGTCCGTGATATGATTCCGCCACCACGGTCAGCGCAAACCCCCCTCCTCGCTTATCGCGTTTAAAAAGGTCAGGACCTCTCAAGCCTGGGCCTTCTTTGAGCAAGCCCCCTGATTCACCCAGCGATGTCTTATGCCGCCTTTGCCGTAAACGATTTAAATAGAGGCAAAAAAAACTTAAGTGGTTAACCACCACCAAATGCTTTGTCACATGCAGCGAATGCATGAGTTGAAAATGGAGGAACACTTGGCCAAAAAACGGCCAGACCGACGCTGGGCCCCCAACCACTGTCACACCTCTGTTCCCCTCCTCCTCTCCCCCCCCAAAGCGTTCCTCGTGCCCTTGTCTTCAGAGTCATGATCAGGGATCAGCCTCCCGCTTAGCCAAAAACCATCCCCCGAGTCACCAGCACCCCGAGCCCCATCTACCCCTTCTCCTTCCGCCAGTTTGCGCCTGCACGCCGTCAGGGGCCCAGTTAGCCCCGCCTTCTGTTTTCAGGTTTGGGAGCAGAAAAAACACTTAACCCAAACCACCCCAAACCCAAAAGCCGAATGTGGGCATTGCCAGGCTTTTGGCCTTTGGGAAATGTTGCCTTTCGTCTGGTGGACCAGATGGGTTCCACCACGTATGGCCCTCGCTGCCCCCAATCAGATGCCGAGCAGGCTTTTCTTTGCAAAAAAAGCCTCCTGCCGGCCCGCCCCGTGTCATCAAAATTTAAAAGCGCGTTGTCAGGGGGGACGATGCCTTGTCGCATGAGCATTGTGGTGATTTAGTTCTGGAAAATTGTTGGACATTTTAAAACATCAGGTCCCCCAGCGAGGAGGAGGAGACGGACCAGATGCGACAGGGCCCCTTTCTTCGTCAAATCCAAAAGGGGCCCGCTTTTCTCAATTTTATGGTTTCATTAGGCGGGGTTTCAGGGCCAGAGCTAGGCAAGGCGGCCCCTCAGTTCGGGGTGCATCATCTGAGGCAACGGGGCTTTTGTTTTGAAAGTTGGCGGGGGCGGAGGAGGGGAGGAGGGGGGAGGGGAAATTTAGAAGGGACGCCCCTGCCTTAAAAAGAGGTTGGCTAAATTTGAGGCAGATGAGGAAGAGAGTTTGCTAGTGCCCTAACCCAAAAGCTTGGGAATCAAGGCTCCATCTCTCCATGAGGGTGCGTGGATGCCCCTTTTTCTCCAACTATCTCGCTTAAGGAAATCAAAATTTGAACAAGACGGGGTGGCCCCCCTCCGGGGATCCCGGACAAAACAAAATAGCATTTTCCCTTCCACTCACCAAATGAGAGAAAAAATCGGGAATGGAGACCTTGTGTTTTGATAAAACTGGGACTCGTTGGTCGTTCCGTTTTCAAATGTCACGGGGGGAACAACGCCAGCGACGTGACAGCAGTGAGTCCCAAAGTAGCCTTTGCGGCAGCAGCGGCGAGCGGGGAAAGGTGGCAAAAGGCAATGGGTCCTTGGCAAATTTATTTCCAACTCCCCAACGCTGAAATGGGCCACACATACAACCCAGGACAAGTTAAAGATCATGGTGCACGACTATCTGGTTCAACCCCGATTTTTTTGTATGTGTTGGGGCCCCCCAAATAGATTTGGGGGTATCCAAAATGGACCGATTGGCCGAGCTGGCTCGCCACCCCCAATAGGGGTGTTGTCCTCCCCAGCACCCCAGCGTCATATCTGAGGCCCTTCAGCAAAACCCCGGGGGAGTCATTAAGACAAAGCACCCGGCTTTCCACGATAATGTGGATGTTTGTTTCATCAAGTAAATCAGGCTGGATCTCTGTGTGTTGTCCCCCCAATTGCCGGGTCCCCGTTTTAAATTTGTGGTTATGACATCCTCTCCAAAACAAAAATGGTCCTTGAAAAAACTTTTTTTTAAAATGACATTTCTTATGCAATTTTTATTCTAAATTAAAAACATTTCATTTTGTGGTTTCTTGAGGGACAAAAAGCCCCAAAGGTTTCTGACAAAAACCATTTTCCCATTTACTCAATTCTTTTGAATTTTTACATTGTCAAGGGGTTTTGGGGGTCTTTTTGCCCCCAAAAAATTTTTAACAGGGCGAGAAGTATTTTTATTTTTTGGGTCATTTGCTGTGAGTTTTAAAGCAATTTATTCATGGTTTTTTGGGAACAGAAATGGGGGTTCTAAGTGGATTTCTCCTTCCCCAATTTTTACAGGGGGCTGAGAAGTCATATTTATAATTTTTTGGGGTCATTTGCTGTGAGTTACAGCAAAAATCATGGTCCTTTGGACGAATGTGGTTCTTTTGTGCTTTTTTCCTTACAATTTTTTTAATGTGGCTGGAAGTATTTTTTATAAATTTTTTGGTTTTGCTGCTTTGAAAAGCGCATTACTTGGTCCCTATTCTAAAAAATGTTGTTTTAATAGACATTTGTTCTCACAATTGTCAAAAAGGGGTCATGGGTCTGTTTTGGGAATTTTTGGGGGCATTTTTTTGTGACAGAGTATACTAAGGTCCTATTCTAAAAAATGTTTTTCTAACGACATTTGTTTTACAAATTTTCCAAAGTGGCTCAAGGGTCATGCTTTTATTTTTGGAGGGGTTTTGTGTTTTACATGAGCTAATAAAGGTCTTATTCTAAAAAAAATTTTTTTCTAAAAAGACATTTGTTTTTTCCAATGGTCAAGGTGGTCAAGGGTAATGGGGCTGTCAGAAACAGGAATGGTAGGACACGTTAATGGCACATATTGCAAAATGACTTGTTTTTTCAAGTCTTTAACATAGCTATCAATCCCTTTTTTTGAGACAACCCCTTTAAAACAATTAAAAAAAAAGGGAAAAAAAAAGACTGGTGGGTTTTCCTTTGATTTTAAAAAAAGTGGTTTTCTAGAATTAAAGTCTAAAAAACTTGCATGTACAAAATTTTGGTTAAAAAAAATTCCTCTGAATTGTAAAGGGGGTACGGAAAAACTTGCCGATATAGGTTTTTTTCGGGAATGGGTATGGAGCAGGACAGAGAACAATTACGAGACCATTTCTCCCGCATGTTGAGTAAAATGGAAAAAAAATGCCCAAATTAAAGGGCCCTGGGTGTAAAAAGGAGGGTTTAAACCCCAGTATTTCCAAGTGAAGCTCAATTGGTCCACATCATACGGGGGGGAAGCGCTCCCCAGGTATTGACTGTGTTGAAAAAAGGCTGGGGTTCTCACATTCCGCTTCACCTTGCTTCAGCAGGGCAGTTTTCGTTGGCGTCATCGGGCATTTTAACCTGCGTGTTAATAGATGACGGACGCCAGCCTGGGCTCTACCCCACCCCCCTGTAATCCCGGCCCCCGGGGCCTGCTGGGCCCAGGGGGAAAGGGATTTTCAATGTCCGTGAAACTAAATTGGGGTTTTAAAGTCCTTTTTCCTCATTTTTTAAAACTGGGGGTTTGCAGGTTTGGGGTCATGCTGTGGGGAGGAAGGTTTGTCAATGTCCGTGAACTAAAAGGTATTAAAGTTTTTTTTTCCGGCACTTTTTAAATGTGGGGGTCATGCAGGTTTGGGGGGCCTGCTCCCTTCCAGGACAGGGGGTTTTTAATGTCCAGTTCAAGTAAAAAGAGGGTTATTTTTTAAAACTGCCCTTTTGGCACTTTTTAGTTTGTGGGTGGGTGCGGTTTAATGGTCTTTCTGTGGTACAAGACGGGGTATGAATGGTGTGTGATTTTTTTTTGTGGCTTTTTAGCCCAAGTGTTTTTTGCTAAGATTTTTGAGGTATCCATTTGTGTTGTGGCTGTTAATTCAGCTTCTCCCGCCCTTTTTTTGGGTTGTAGAATGAAGGTGTTGTTGCTCTCTCATGACTTTAATGGTCATCGGAGTGTCGACTATCGATATCGAAAACCTTATGATGGTGGGGCCCATATGATATCGATCGATGTCGTGCAACGTATCGTAAAAACCACTTGGAATAACAAGCTTATTGTTGCCATATATTTCAAAACATTGAGACTGCTTTAAGGGGCTATCTAGTTTATAGCAAAATTAAGTAATATGCTAGTGCAGCCCAATACAATAAAAAAAACACATACTACCCTTCTCCCTTCCTCAAATTTCAGCGGGGGGTTCATCTTTTTTGTTTATCTTGTCTCCTCCAAAAGGAAGTCATGCTGGAGCGTTTATTTGGTGTAAACGGTCAAAATACCACTCATTTATATCCATATATATTGGACGTGACCAACTTCGAATAGTGATGTAAGCAGAGACATGTGACCACTGCAACCAATCAGTAGTTGCAGTGGTGGCATTCAATTTGGAAGAGAACAAAGGTGAACATAAGAGTGGGGAGACCCAGCTCTGGAATGAAGGAATTTGAGAATAAGGCCTCGTTCACACGGCTTATTTGGGCACGGATTGGCGGCGTACTCCTCGCCGGATTTGCGCTGCAGTACGGCGCCAATCCGTCCCTGTCATTACGGTAATCCACTGCTCTCATAGAGAACAGTGGATTCCGTCGCTCCTCGCCGCTCGGCGAATCCGCCACGGGGGGAGAAAGTGACATGCACATTATTTACGGCGCGTACGCGCCGTAAAACAATGCATTGTCTAGGGGGCCCGGGAGCGCGGCGCCCCGCCGCACTCCGGCCCCCGCCCCCGTCCGCCCCTTTTTTAAACGGCGGATTTGTGAGCTTAATATGGCTCACAAATCCGTCGGGAATAAGCCGTGTGAACACGGCCTAAGGCTTTTTATCATATTGGGCTACACTTTTTATTATTTAATTTTGCTATGAACCCTTTAACTGTGTGTGCCCTCTTCTTATAAGCAAAGGATATCATTTAGCTGGTGGTATTTTTGTTAAAATTGGTGGACATTCTATCAACCATATTTATTTATTTAGCATTTAAACTCATTTTTGTTATTTTTTCTATTTCTTCATTTTTCATGTAAATCAATTTACTAATAAGGTTTCTAAGGCATGATAAATAAGGAATGTTAAATATTTTCATGACATATTACAACATGATTAATTGAATAACTCTCCAGTCATTACCCAATTGCACACACCTAAAGGATGTCCATAATGCCTATTTTTTGTTTCAGTTGGTTCATCATTTCCAGCTGCCATTTTTTACATCCTTCCTACCCTTAGCGCATGCTGAGTACACCTGCCAACTGCCACTTAAAACATGGGAAGGAAATGTGTAATGGAAATATAAGCCTTTCGCTGCTGCAATGTAGAAACCACAGACAACCAATACACAAAGCTTTTGCAATGTACATTTTTCATTTTTTTAACTACAATTTTTCCTTAATATTATAGTAATATGTTTGGTGAAAGAAACCTTTCCAACTTGCTTAGCTGCCCAATGTTGGCTAAGGGAACATGTCCACCCTTAACAAACATCTTAAAATGGGCAATTCAATTCTACTACTTATCTTGCACTGGTTCTTAGTGTGCAGTTTTGAAACGTAATACATTTATGATTTTGTAGGCATACTAGTTGAATATTGCTAGAATGTTATTTAGGTAGCTTGCATAGGTTATTTGCATACTTTGAAATTTGAACAAGGGACTGTTCAGTAATATGATACTATAGATGCTACATGGTTTACAATCTTCGGGAACAGTGGCCACTTGGTGCAGCACAAAATGTAGGTCTGGATTAGACCACTTGTAAAACAGAAGGTGAGCAGAATTTCAGCCTGGAGAGTGAAGGTGTGCCAAAACACACTTCTGGAGACTGAAGAACCAAGAAACTTTGCTTCACTATGAACAAGTCATGCAGTGGAGGGCTGAGCACCAAGAAGAACAGAGTTCAGCACATGAGGGAATCCTTCCTCAAAATGTAACACTGCTTGGCGTTTCCAGTTTAAATATTCATTGGCTCAAATTTTAGATTTGATGCTCCATTTATGTATAACTTTTTAGTCCCATTTTCAACAGAAACTGCAACCAATGGTGCTCAAAAAACAAAAAAATATATATATTTTGATACCACAAGAGAGAACATCTGGTAGAATAGTCATTTATTTGTTTCTATTCAGTTCACCAACAAAATTGTGTCCTTGCCTTAGGGGCAACCTTTCAGAAGAATTTACCCACTTGAAATGCCATCACCACATAAACAGTCACAGAAGCAGTCCCTAAAAACCCCCATTCTGGCTTGATTGACTTAGGCAGGGATTCATCATAAGTGTATAACATTTTGTGCATACACTCTTGTCTTCTAATGTAGTTCATGCACAGTGCCTCAGTTCTTACCTCAGCTTTAAAGTTAAACTGGTAAATCCAATACAAATAAGTCCAGCCTCAGGGCATATATCGTGGATATGGAAGACAGAGGTGGATGCATGGCATTTTAGATAGCTTGTGATAACATATATCTACCTTTGGGACATGTATCAAGCCAGAATGTCAGTTATTAGGGAGCGGCCTCTGGTAATATTCAAAAGAGTTTAAACAGCTAATTTACATATTACAAGTTCAGCAATTACAGTTCATCTTTTACATAATGCAGGTACTGATAATACTTGTAAAGGGATATATAGAAAGCTATTAATCCACTATTAGGCAATCTTGACACTTTAAGTGGGTAAATGCAACTGAATGGTTTCCTTCTGGTAATGCACAGAGCTGGTAAGTTTTCAAGAAGGGTTGCTTATTGAAAAGCTTGCTAGGGCACCAAGTTTTCTAATTACACCCCCATAACCTACAGTTATATTTTCAAGAAAGTTACAAGAAACAAACCGAGATGTTAACTTGCCATCTATAGTTTATAGAATTAATTAGAATTATATGATGCAGCGAACAGCTCATGTGTGCAAATAATAATTAATACTTTGTTCAAAGATGAGAACACAGGGGGTGGTATTTTGGAGATGTAATGTAGCACTGTAGGAAAAGTCTTTGGTGTCAAATTATATTCAGGCTGATTAAACTACAAAAGCTTTTCTTCAATAAGATCTGTATCTAATAGCTTCTCTACTTCTAAAATAAAAATTTCTCATTAGCAAGTTTTCCTATAGAAAAGTAATATAACTTGTTCTTACCTGAATCAATAACTTTGTCTGAACACTAAAAGACTACATTTTCAAAATGCATTTCAAGGGATATGCTTGGAAAAGCAGTAGTTCCTTAACAGGCCTTTTCATTCATCCTCTTTTTCTTCACTATGTTGATGGGTTCTTTGATGTATTTTACTAAGGATTGTGTTTTTCTGCAAAAATGGTTACAAAATTTCTGTCAGTATTGTGTAATGTTCTTCGGTAAAATCTCTTGCCACTTAGAGATAAACAATGAAAAGAATTTGTTGCTGTAACTGTGCTTAACACTATTAGACATATGTATTAGAATTTTAAATGAAATTGTAATGCTAAGATCTAAACTATAGCAGCCATGAATGTCGACTAAAAACAAAATCCTCATTTCAAAACTTATAGGGGCAGATTTATCAATACTGTCTAACTCTTTGATAAAGTTGTACAGTAAAGTTAGTCTTAGGAATGGTTCACATCTGCAAAAGAGGTTCTCTTTGGAACATCCATTGCAGAGGTGAAAACGGACGCCTAAGGATCAGTTTCACAAAGTACACTCATGGTGCCCAATGGACTGTATTAATTACAATGGCTATATCAAGTCTCCGCCATGGTGTTTGGAACCTCCAATTCATATGTGAACCAGGCCTTACATATGAAGCATAGTGGTGGCAGTATCCTGATGAGGGAAGGCTTGGCTTCAGCAGGGACTGGAAAGCTGGTCAGAGTTGATAAGAAGATGATGGAGCTAAAAACAGGGCCAGTAGTCCTGGAGGTAAACTTATTAGAGGCTGCAAAAGGCTTGAGACCGGGCTGTGGGTTCATCTTCCAGCAGGACAACGATCCTATACATACAACCAAAGCTACAATTGAAAATTTCTGGTCCCAAATATTAACCAACCACTTTGACTGAGCTAAAGATATTTTGCAAAGAGGAATGGGCAAACATCTTGAGGTAGCTGAATACATATGCATCACACACTTTTCAGTTTTTTAATCTGCAAAAATGTGGAAAAGCATGTCATTTCCTTTGCTCTTTACAAATACTCGCTACTTTTGCTATTTTAAAACATAAATAAAATAAATTTAAGTTTGTGGCTGTAACATCTAAAAATGAGAAACAGTTCAAGGGGAATGAACACTTTTGCAACCGACTGTATACATTAACTCAGCTTGGCATTTATCACTTTAAAAGTGCCAGTGGTTCTCCCATGTGTCAATTTACTTACATTTGTTGTAAATGGCACATTATATGCAAAAATTAATTAGTATGTCAGGGGGACTAAACATATAAATATCTTTCCAAAGAAAAAAAAGTAACATTTTAGTATAAACCTCTAATAAAGTAATCACATTAAGACATCCGTCATATGGACATAACATACAGTGGTTTGTGTTTAACTCACCACCTCTCATGAATCACTCTCCTGGTCCACATTGATGCAAGTCCGTTTGGTACCGTAGAAATACAATGCCATCCAGTGCACATCCTGAGCAATGTATGCAATCCTTGAACAGCTGTTCGAGAGTGCACACTGCTGTGTGAAATGTGTGTATACTGCACATTTAGAAACCCAGATCCTGGATCTAAACGAGGAAGTGGCAACACTGATATCCATTGCCAACATGAAAGCAAGATTGTTGCTCAATGAGCAAGCACATGCTGGGGTAGATGATGGGGAGGATGGCAGCATGGAGGTGCAGGGAAATGAGGCAGCTAGCTGGGTGACAGTCAGAAAGAAGGGTAGAGCAAAAAGAGTCAGGGAGGCTAGTCCTGATCTGGAACACCCCAACAAATTTGCAAGATTGGCAGATGAGGGGGATGTCAGTTCAGAAATAGCGCTGCTGCAGCAAGACACTACCCCTGTCTGCTCCAGGAAGGTGGGGAATAGGAGTGCAGGGCAGGCTAGACAGGTGTTGTTAGTTGGGGACTCCATTATTAGGCCATGTTCGCACGGCTTAAAATGGGCCGTATTTCGGTCCGTAATTACGCGCCGAAGTGCGCAAATTACGGGCTGACAATGGCCCGTCCATTACGCTAATCCACAGTTCTCATAGAGAACTTTGGATTACATCTCCTCTCACCGCTCGGCGAATCCGCCGGGCGTGGAGATAAGTGACATGTGAATTACCAGCGGGGTATACGCGCCGCTAGTAATGATAGTCTATGGGCCAGTGAAGTGCCGGCCCCCCGCTCACTCCCCCGCTCCCGCCCCCGTCCACACGGCGTAATTGCGGGGCGTAATTACGTCCCGCAGTTCAGCCGTGTGAACATAGCCTTCGGG
Source organism: Phyllomedusa bahiana (assembly GCA_025379985.1). Taxonomy (NCBI): domain Eukaryota; kingdom Metazoa; phylum Chordata; class Amphibia; order Anura; family Hylidae; genus Phyllomedusa; species Phyllomedusa bahiana. The sequence continues at coordinate 52,080 of JAODAL010009873.1, forward strand.
GAACAGACAGGGCAATCTGCCGCAAAGACCGGGATCATCAACAGGATGTTGTTAACCTGGGGCCCGAGTTCAACATATCATGGATCGGGTTCACAGATTACGTGGTGAGGCTAGTGAATAAGTGGTTCAAATATTGGTGTAGGATTTAGTTTTAGGTTTAGGAGAATTGGGCTGACTTCTGTCTTGGCTACAGATGCTATGCTAGGGACAGGCTGCACCTAAATGGGGAGGGTGCAGCTTTATTGGGGGAAAAAATGGCTAGGAAGTTGGGGGAATATTTAAACTAGGGACTATGGGGAGGGTAACTACACATATAGCATGCTAGATAGTGAAGATAGATAGCTGGGAATCGGTAATAAATCAGGGGGTGGAGTGGAGGGAGGAGTGTAGTAATACTTAATAAGGACAGGGTTAAAGGATTGAAAACAAAAAAATCTCTAAATTGTATGCTGACCAATGCCAGGAGTGTCATTAACAAGATACATGAATTAGAATTACTTATTGCTATAAAAAATATGACATAGTGGGGATAACTGAGAAATGGCTGGACGAGAGTTATGATTGTGCAGTTAATTTACAGGGCTACAGTTTATTTTGAAGAAATCTTAAAAACTGGAAGGGCGTGGGGTATTTCTTTATACAAAATCCTGTCTGAAGCCAACACTGCAGAAAGATATAGATACAGTGAATGATCATGTGTAGTCATTATGGGTCAATATACATGGGAGTAAGAACAATAATACAATTCTACTAGGGGTCTGCTGTAGGCCCCCAAATATAACAGAACCTATGGAAGATGTAATCCTCAGGCAAATAGATGAGGCAGCTAATCATAATGAGGTTGATATTATGGATGACTTTACCTACCCAAACATAAATTGGGAAACTGAAACCTGTGGCTCTCATAAAGGAAACAGGTTTTTGTCAATAACTAAAGATAATCACCTTTCTCAACTGGTGCAGGAGCCAACTAGAGGGAAGACCTTTTTGGACTTAATATTGACTAATAGACCTGACAGTGTAACAAAGGTTCAGGTTGGGGGCATTTAGGAAATAGTGACCACAATATAATACATTTCTATTTATCCTTCAATAGAGTATTTTGTCAAGGAACCACAAAAACATTGAGTTTCAGGAAGGCCCTAAAACGCATTGACTGGGACATTGTCTTACAAAACAGATAATAAATGGGAGTTCTTTAAAAACATCTTAAGCACCCACTGTGAGAGGTAACTGGAAATAAAATGATTAGAAATAGGAAAAAACAATGTGGATTAACAGAGATATAAAAAAGGAAATAAATATAAAAAAGGGTTTAATTAAAGAGGCACTAAAAAACTATAATGAAAAAATAAAATATGTAAAATAATGATAAAGACAGAAAAGCTGGAATCAGAAAGGCAGATTGCCATAGAGAGTAAAACTAAACCCAAAATATTTTTTAACTATATAAATAGTAAAAAGATTAAAACTGAAAATGCTGGCATTTTGAAAAGTAGTGAGGGAGGTATTGTGGAGGGCGATGAAGAGAAAGCAAACTGACGAAACAATTTTTTCTCCACTGTATTTACTAAGGAAAATGACTTTCCTGTTGGTCAGAGAGATGAGGTAAATTCCACCTTAAAAGTAATTTTTTTAAACAAGAAAGAAGTTCAGCTCCGCCTTAACAAAATTAAAATAGACAAATCACCAGGTCCTGATGGTATAGGGAGTTAAGTAATGTGATAGACAGGCCCTTATTCTTAATATTTATGTACTGTATAATAATCGGGTATGTCCCAAAGGATTGACGAATAGCAAATGTAGTGCCAATATTCAAAAAGGGGTCAAAACGTGATCCTGGAAACTATAGGCTTGTAAGTTTAACCTCTGTTGTAGATAAAATGTTTGAAGGTTTCTAAGAGATCTCACTGAAGGGTGATGTTACCAAATACTAGTGAAATGAATGTAAGTGTCTGACTCTGCATAAAGTAGTAAAAAAATGCCCCCCTCTGTCAATATTCGGGCATTTGGCAAAGATAAATAATTTTGATAATCCTAAATTACCAAACAGGTAAGATTTATTCTGATTGCAGGCCAGATAGTGAGAAAAGCATTCATATGTGTCTTTTTATGAAGTGTATGTAAACTTCTGGTTTCAACTGTAAATGCAAGGTTATACACATTGGAAGGAAAACTCCATTCCATGATTACCTGTTAAATGGGTAAAAATGACATGGAGAAGGACTTGGGAATCCTAGTGGACAATAAACTTAATTGTAGCAGCCAGTGTCAGGCAACAGCTGCCAAGGCAAACAGGTTTATGGGGTGTATTAAAAGGGGCATATATGCACATGATGAGAACATTATTCTCCCATTATACAAGTCACTGGTCAGACCACACATAGAATATTATGTACAGTTTTGGGCACCAGTGCACAGGAAAGACAGAGCTTGAACAGGTACAAAGGCGGTCAACAAAAATAATAAAAGGACTGGGTGGACTGCAATAACCAGAAAGATTAACAAGATCAAGGTTATTTAGTTTAGAGAAAAGATGGCTTCAGCGGGACATAATAAATATGTATAAATATAGTACTGGTCAATATAGAGATCTTTCCCAAGATCCATTCATACCCAGGACTGTATCGAGAACTTTACTGTAAGAGCAGTGAGACTGTGGAACTCTCTGCCAGAGGAACTGTTGAATTCACTAACAGAGTTCAAAAAGGATCTCAGCGTAATAATATAACAAGTTATAGTAACTAGGACTATGGAGGAGGTTCGTTGATCCAGGGATTTACTCTGATTGCCAGATTGGAGTCGGGAAGGAATTTTTTCCCTAAAATGAGGACAATTGGTGTCTACGCCTTCCTCTAGATCAACACTTTAGCACAATAGGCTGAAATTGATGGACATCTGTCTTTTTTCAGCCTTACAAACTTTGTAATGACTTGTTTCCTTGTTAAGATCTGATCTACTGAAAGTGCTCATATAAGGCTGGGATATGGTCCACTTTCCCTATGTTCTGTAACCCTACTCGTTGCTTCAGTGGAGTATTGCTCCAAAAAGAGCAAGCCCACAATACTACCCCTACAACTTCTTGGTAACTCTATATTCAGCAGTTCAAAGAGTGCCTAAACAAATTTTTTTTAAACCTACCCACACATGTTTAACGAAGGACTTTATTGTTGTTTTTCTCCTAGTGGGGATTGGGGAACAGATAATCAAGGCTAACACAGTGGTGTTCCAAAAGATGGAGTTAAATGGACGGAATGGTGTTCGCTAATCAATAAATGGCACATTACTGTAGCAGTCGATCAGTGCCTCCAGTGGTCACGTGCAATTTTTTGGGTGTATATCTAAAAGATTTTTTTGGAACAATCCCTGTAAAGTATAACATCTGAAATATGTGGTAAACACAAATACACATCAGCTGCATGTTTTACATACATTGACTTATTGATTTTGACATCTGCAAATGGGCATTAATAAAATGATTCATATGAAGGCATAAAAATATCAGACCAAAGACAAAGTCACTAAGACCTTTGCAATCATTTGTTTAATATTTAATGTACTTTCAAACATAAGAACAATTTAAATTGCAATGCCAATGTGAATAATCTATTTATTGATAAAAAAAATAAACAATAACACAATAATTTACACTAGGTACACAGAAATCTGCTGGTACAAACAATAAAACAGCACTCATGTTTATCAGCAAGTATTAATTATTAACATTGCTCAAAGTAGCACACCATATCATAAAGGATGTGAACAACAGGTCACAATAACAGGATAAACCAAAAATAACTGTATGATGTAGGTAAAAAAGACCGTGTTAATAACACCTCTTATAATGTATAAGAAGATAAAGTGCTGAAAGGATTGGAACTAATTATAGTCATATAAACATTTCATTACATTAATATCAATCTATTACACTTGTTTATAGCAACGAAAATTAATGGTTTTACAAATAATGGAGCGAACTGTAGTAATGCATAGAATAAACGGGACAATTTGTTAAACTCTTAATCAAACAGCTCCTAATTCTTGTAAACATTATATCCCACGTTGCAGTCAATTCTTTGTTACATTATCTTTTTGTTTTTTGTTACATTGTTATTTTTTTAAACATTTTACTACTTTTTCTCAATAATATTTGTATGGTTTTCTTTTCTCACATACCTCAAAAAGAAAAGGATTTTGTACTTTATCTACTCTCATTTTTTATTGCCTAGTGACTAAAATGGAGGTGTATGCATAAATAAAAGCAAAAAGCTGAAAAATGATAAAAAGCAATAGAACACACCATGGCAGCCATTTGTATGTGTATATATATATATATATGAATATTATATATATAATAGTATATAATATATAATATATATTATATTGTGAGAAGGTGGCAGGCGACGTCGCAGAGGGAAGGTATTTTTCCCCTAGGGTTCTGTCTTATGTGGCGTTAGGAAGCCTCTGGACCGATGCGTGTCACCGAGAGGCCTGGGCTCGGTGAAGGAAGGCCGACATTTTAGGTGTCAGTAACACTATGTTACTGACACAGTGTTAGTATAGCGGTTCCAGTCCGCTTAGTCTGGGTCGGCTTTTCCTGGAGTGGTCAAAGAGCAGGGTGGGTGGCCACTCCCACGCCCAGGTGAGGCTGGTATTAGGCCTATAAAGCCTGTGCCTGCAGGCTTGTCGCTGTTCTTCCTGTAGACCTCTGCTGCTAAGAGGGAAACCACGCTGTGACCGTCTAATGGTGCAGGACAGAGAGGAACGCTCTGTATAGCTAGAGCTCAGCCGAGCCAGCATTTTGTTTGTGTTGTTGGCCTGAACTTTAAGGCTTTGTGTTTTTGTTTTCTCCTGCAAATAAAACCAGGCAGCGCCTGGATTTGAACTTTACTTCTGTGTCACTGTCCGGTCTGTTGAAGCCCTGCTGCCTACCTGTTCGTGATGCTAACCCCCACATATGGTGTCTCAGATGCGGGCATACAGACTTAAAGGGACAAACACGTATTTAAAGGATATTGGCTGCAGTTATGCAAAACCCGTTGCTACGGGCAACAAACCCTGAAAAAGGGTCTGGAAAGTGCTGTGAACCTATGTCCGGGGTTAAAGCTGCAGCAGCGCAGCAAGCAGAGACGACCAAAATGGATGAACTTCTGAAGCAGCTGATCCAGGCTAACAGCAGCCTACAGTTAATGACTGCCAATCAACAAAAGGTGCATGACAATGCTATGAGATCCCAGTCGGTTACCAATGCCATGATTTTAGATGCTAACCGACTCGCCCTTAATGAGCATCAAAATATTATCAAGCAGCTCCAAGATCAATTCCTGGCGGTGGCGCACTGTTTACAGAGGACGGCAAGTTTGATTCCCGCCACCCGCACCGCGGTTCAGTCGTCCATGAAGAAGATGACGCTCACCGACGATGTTGAGGCCTATCTCCGAGTCTTCGAGAGGGTAGCAGAGCGAGAAAAGTTACCAGTGGCTCAGTGGGCCGAGGTAGTGGCGCCCTTTCTAACTGGGGAGCCCCAGAAAGCGTACTTTGACCTCGGCGAGCAGGATGCTCAGGACTACACTAAGTTAAAGAGCGAGATTCTGGCCCGCTTGGGGGTGACGACCACGTTACGGGCCCGTCGAGAGCATAACACTACTTATTCTGACCGGCTACCAGTGCGCTCCCAGATGTACGACTTGGTCCACCTGGTGAAAAAATGGCTACAGCCGGAGGAGTCTACGCCAGCCCAGATGGTAGAAAAGGTGGTCCTCGACAAGTTTATCCGCTGCCTACCTCCTGAGATTCAGCGCTGGGTCGGACAAGGTGACCCCAGGGATGCCGAGCACCTCGTAAACCTCATTGAGAGGTACAAGGCTACGGAGGACTTGCTACAGGAGGTACCTCCAGGACGCTCCAACCCCGGGAACAGAAAATCGTCCGGAGTCTCCGGTAAGACTGTCCCATATCCCGGGGGGGTGAGGAGTGCCCCAAGAGGTGGTTGCGCCGAGGGAGCCCAATGGAGGAAAGGAAATCTCCCAGATGACAGTCCAGGCCAGGGCAGAGTCTCAGGAGATCGGGGCCGCATACTATGTTGGCGGTGTCATGGACCTGGACATGTGGCCGCAAACTGTCCCCTCACCGTAGAGCCCATGGAGGTCACTGTTCGCACGGCCCGTGTGTTCCGCAGAGACTGCCTCAGAGACTGGCCAGCACCTGTGTAACATTAAGGTCAATGGCTACCCCATAACTGCCCTGTTGGACTCCGGGAGCCTGGTCACCCTGGTGCACGCCAGCTTGATTGACCCCACATCCCTCACTGGGCGCGTAATAGGGGTGCTGTGCGTCCATGGGGACACCAAGGAGTACACTACCGCTGTAGTAAATCTTGAGACTCCTTGTGGGGTCATCTCCCATGAAGTGGGGGTGGTACAGGCCCTAATGCACACAGCGATCCTGGGAAGAGACTTTCCCTTATTTTGGGACTTATGGCACTATCCAGTAACGTCTAAAGTTGTTCGTGATATTGCTGTGTCTGTGGTTGATCCTGAACCCATTGACCCAGAGGCTTCAGTTCAGGCAGTTGGGGTGACCCCAGAGAGTGGGGACAACTTTCCCCTAGAGGTGCTCACAGGTGAGACTGACGACCAGGAAGAGGAGGCTGCTATGCCTGACCTGGAGGTCTCCCGTGATAATTTCGGAACCGCCCAGCTTAGAGACCCCACCTTAGTGAGGGCCAGAGAAAATGTTAAGGTGGTGGATGGGGAGCCCCAATATCCAGGGGCCGATACCGAGTTTCCCCATATGGCAGTTAACCAAGAGCTGCTGTACCAAGTCGACAAGGTCCGGGGGGAGGTTGTGGAACAGCTGGTGGTACCCCAGCCCTATCGAAGAATGGTCTTGGACCTTGCGCACAAGCACGTGCTAGGGGGTCACTTAGGAACGGAAAAAACCAAAGAGCGCATCCTCCAACGGTTTTTTTGGCCAGGGATCCATGTTGAGGTGAAACGGTACTTTGAGTCTTGCCCAGAGTGTCAGTTAACCACTCCAATGCCGCATTACCGCAGTCCCCTTGTACTGTTACCTATCATAGAGATCCCATTTGAAAGGGTGGCCATGGATCTGGTTGGGCCCCTAGTAAAGTCCGCCAGGGGTTATCAATATATTTTGGTGGTGCTAGACTACGCCACGCGTTACCCAGAGGCAGTTCCTTTGCGAAATACCTCATCCCAAGGTATTGCAAGGAACTATTTCAGATGTTTTCCCCGTACGGGTATACCGAAGGAAATCCTACAGACCAAGGAACTCCCTTTATGTCGAAAGTCATGAAGGAGTTGTGTAAGCTATTTTTCATCAAGCACTTGCGGACGTCGGTCTACCACCCACAGACTGACGGCCTTGTTGAGAGGTTCAACAAGACACTAAAAAATATGCTAAGAGAGTGGTTCAGTAAGGATGGGAAGGACTGGGATGTTCTGCTGCCATATCTAATGTTTTCTGTGCGTGAGGTCCCACAGTCGTCAACGGGGTTCTCCCCATTTGAGTTGGTCTATGGTAGACGTCCACGGGGCCTCCTGGATATAGCCAAGGAGACTTGGGAGCACGAGTCCACCCCTCATAGAAGTGTTATTGAGCACATCTCCCTAATGCAGGACCGAATTGCTGCGGTAATGCCCATTGTGAGGGAACATCTACAGCAGGCACAAGAGGCCCAAAGCAGGGTCTATAATCGGTCCGCCAAAGTGAGGAACTTCAACCCCGGGGATCGGGTATTAGTGTTGGTGCCCACGCTAGAAAGTAGGTTCCTTGCAAAATGGCAGGGCCCTTATGAAATAATCGAAAAGGTGGGAGAGGTAAACTATAAAGTGTCCCAGCCCGGTAGGCGTAAACCTGAACAACTGTACCACGTAAACCTAATTAAGCCATGGAAGGATCGAGAGACCCTGGCTGCGGTTAGCGCCCCCTGTAGTGTCGTTCCCGAGGTGTGTGTGTCAGAATCTCTGTCCAAGTCCCAGAAACAGGAGACCAGGGAGTTTGTACAACGCAATTATGATATATTTTCAGAACTACCAGGACGTACGAATGTCATCAAACATGACATTGTAACGGATCCCGGGGTGAAAGTTCAGTTGAAACCGTACCGGATCCCAGAAGCCCGCAGGCGAGCTATATCCGAGGAAGTCCAGAAAATGTTGGATCTCGGGGTTATTGAGGAGTCCAGAAGCGAGTGGTCCAGCCCAGTTGTGCTGATACCAAAACCCGATGGCTCTATATGCTTCTGCAATGACTTTCAGAAGCTTAACGAAGTGTCAAAATTTGACGCCTACCCCATGCCCAGGGTAGATGAGCTAATTTAGAGGCTAGGTCATGCTAGGTACTTCTCCACCCTAGACCTAACTAAGGGCTACTGGCAGGTTCCCCTTACTGATCGAGCCAAAGAAAAGACAGCCTTTGCCACACCGGACGGCCTATACCAGTATATCTGCTTACCTTTTGGTTTGCATGGGGCTCCGGCAACCTTTCAACGGTTGATGGATATTATCCTCAAGCCCCATCGTCGGTATGCGTCAGCATACCTGGACGACATCATTATATTTAGCGAGGACTGGGACAGCCACCTACCCAAGGTACAGGCCATACTTAATTCCCTGAGAGAAGCGGGGCTAACAGCGAATCCTAAGAAATGCGCCCTGGGGTTGGAGGAAGCCCGGTACTTGGGATATGTCATTGGCAGAGGCATTATATAACCCCAAATCAACAAGGTTCAAGCTATTCAGGAATGGCCACAGCCCACAACAAAAAGGCAGGTGAGGGCCTTTCTAGGTATTGGTGGTTACTACCGGCGATTTATTCAGAACTTCGCTAGTATAGCGGCACCTCTGACGGATCTGACACGGCACAGTAAGTCCGTTATGGTCACTTGGAACTCCGAGGCAGAGAGGGCGTTCCAGGTGTTAAGTTGGCCCTTTGTGACACGCCAGTACTGGTAACTCCCAATTTTAAAAAAGAGTTTATTTTGCAGACGGATGCGTCTGATGTGGGACTGGGTGCAGTGCTTTCCCAGGAGATAGACGGAGAGGAACATCCGGTCACCTACCTAAGTAGGAAGCTCACCCCTGCTGAGAAAAACTACAGCATTGTCGAACGAGAGTGCTTGGCCATTAAATGGGCCCTCGAGTCCCTTAAATATTACTTGTTGGGCCGACACTTCCGATTAATCACAGATCACTCTCCGTTAACTTGGATGTGTCAGGTGAAGGAAAGGAACGCAAGGGTCACAAGGTGGTTCCTTACCTTACAAAATTTCAAGTTTACAGTGGAGCACAGAGCAGGGAGGTTACAAGGTAATGCTGATGCTCTTTCCCGAACACACTGTATGGTGGCCAAATGTGTCCGACCCCACAGGCTCGAACAGAGGGGGAAAGTATGTGAGAAGGTGGCAGGCGACGTCGCAGAGGGAAGGTATTTTTCCCCTAGGGTTCTGTCTTATGTGGCGTTAGGAAGCCTCTGGACCGATGCGTGTCACCGAGAGGCCGGCTCGGTGAAGGAAGGCCGACATTGTAGGTGTCAGTAACACTATGTTACTGACACAGTGTTAGTATAGCGGTTCCAGTCCGCTTAGTCTGGGTCGGCTTTTCCTGGAGTGGTCAAAGAGCAGGGTGGGTGGCCACTCCCACGCCCAGGTGAGGCTGGTATTAGGCCTATAAAGCCTGGGCCTGCAGGCTTGTGGGTGTTCTTCCTGTGGACCTCTGCTGCTAAGAGGGAAACCACGCTGTGACCGTCTAATGGTGCAGGACAGAGAGGAACGCTCTGTATAGCTAGAGCTCAGCCGAGCCAGCATTTTTGTTTGTGTTGTTGGCCTGAACTTTAAGGCTTTGTGTTTTTTGTTTTCTCCCGCAAATAAAACCAGGCAGCGCCTGGATTTGAACGTTACTTCTGTGTCACTGTCCGGTCTGTTGAAGCCCTGCTGCCTACCTGTTCGTGATGCTAACCCCACAATATATATATATATATATATATATATATATATATATATATATATATATATAATATATATATATATATATATATATAATATATATATAATACCCCGTCATGGCCCTTTTTACCTTTTGGCTGTGCTGTGTGTCATCAATCTTCACAGCGCTGTTGGCTTTCCTGTCCCTCTTCCCTGTACATGCAGTCTCTCTATAGGATTTAAAAGGCCAGTACACACCACCCAGCTTTCCCAAACTATGGCCTGTCACTTTAACCTACTTAAAGGTTTTTTCTTACCATGTAGTTTCAGAGTCACAGGCAGCTTTAGACTTGCATTTCCTGGTCAAGCTGTGGGTGGTTCTACAGCAGTGATTTGGCATATAAGCTCTGCTGTTCCTAGTTATACCTGTTACAGCAATTTGACTGCAAGAGATTTATAAACTGTTGCACACAAGGTTACAGAGCTCTAAAGGGTGAAAGCTTTTAATTTACTTAGGTAAACAAACTCTGTTACTAGAGATAAGACTCTGCAGGAAGTGACTTAGGGCATGTCCCCACGGCACGGGTTTTCGGCCAGTTTTTCATCCGGTTTGCGGTTTTTCAGACCGCCTGAAAAACCGGCCGAAAATGAGCACAATTGTGCTCTATGGAAAACCCGTGCAGCAGTCCTCACTGCACGGGTTTTCCGTCCGGCGTCAAAACATTGAACATGTTCATTCGTCCGTCCGGTTTCCGTACGAAATTTGAACAACTCAATGGGTCGGGGGTGGGCTGTTCTCCGCTCTGCGCGGAGAAAAGCCGTCCCCCCCGCGGCCATGGGGACGGCCGCAAAACCGGGCAAATACCGGCCGGCAAACCGGCCGGTATTTGTCCACTGCCGTGGGAACATGCCCTTACCATGGTCAGATGGCAGCTTGTGGAGCAATCACATAAGAAACAGAAGAGAGAGCGGTGGGGAGAGGTGGGCGGTAACCAAGAGAAACTGTACTCTAAGAGGAGGTAAAATCTTCTTTATAGTTACATAATTTGTAAGGCCAAAAAAACCAGACATCCATATAGTTCAGCCTTTCGTGCTATACTGTTTATCCAGAGGAAGGCAAAAAACCCCAAGAGGAAGAAGCCGAGGGCAACATCTATGTAACTCTACACAGCAGTCTAAGTTTATATAGAGAAGTGTGTAATGTGACAGTATGAAAAGAACTATGTGCCAAACTTTGTATGGCAGTTTCACATCAAACTTTGGTGCATTGAAGTGTTATGTCTAGTGCAGACTGCGTGTCTAGTGCAGACTGCGCCAAGTTTAGGTGTACCACTGTTGGGATTTTAGGGGTGACAGTAAGGGGTTGCATACCTCCCAGTAGCTCATTTAGCATCCATTTAGCATCCAGAAAAGCTGTGTGACACCCCATCTCCCACAGCAACCTGCTTTCCTATCATAGCCTGCTGTTGGGGATGGGGTGTCACCAAGTTTTCTATAGGTTATTTAGCACTCGGGAAAACTGGGTGGTGTCCCATACTCACAGCAGGTATCCAACATTTCTTGGAGCCTGCTCTGGGGTATGTCAGCTTTTCCAGTGGCTAGAGAACCTATTAAATGTTAGAGAAAGCTGGCTATGATAGGAAAGCAGATTGCTATGGGGGATTGGGTTTTCCACCTATTATTACAGTATGTTTGTGTAGTGTTTCTGTTTTTTTCACAGGTTTTCCCTTTGGACTAAGTGGGCCAGCATTTTTTTTTATTTTGGTTTTTTTTTTTTTTTCTTTTTTTTTTTTTTTTTTCCTGTTTGAGTACTTTAGGTGTCTGACAGACGTATCTGCTTTACTAGGACTGGGACTTGATGTCAGCTAGCAGCGTTTTTCACCCAAGGCAGACATTAATCATCTATCCCTATTACCTCAGTACCCAATGCACCAGAGGTACTTGGAAGAGCCGGGTAACCATTAGAAGACCATCTAATGTGATAGTCTAATTCTGCGGACTTGCATTTTAAGGGTGGGTAGGACCCACATCCATGGAACTTCCCATCCTGGCACCAACCTGCAGCTGCTGTTTTTACCTTGGCTGTTTTTTTTTTCTTCAGCAAGCAATAAACAGAAAAAAAATGGGGTTCCAACCGTTTTTCATAACCAAACAAGGTAAAACCAGCACCTACAGGCCAATTATATCAGAATAGGAAGTTCCACCCTAAAGATACCAGCCCCAGAAGCAAATCTTCACATTAGAGGGTCCACTGCTGATGGTTACCCAGCTCTTCCAGTAACCCTAGTGCTTTGTGTACTGGGTTAATACTATCAGCCTTGGGTGACCAGAAACACCGCTTGTTTTCATTAAGCACCAGCCATAGTAATAGAGAAGTGTCTGTCAGACCCCTCTGGAAAATGTTAAAAAAGGAAAATAACAGAACTGAAAAAAACACTTTATTTAAATAAAGACTCCCCAACAACATCTCTCATTGACCATTTTATTAAAGAAATAGATCCAATGCTAGTCTGATGTATTTCAAGAAAACCAACATGGTACAAAACCTGTATAAAAAAATAAAAACTAAAAGGAAAACATGTTAGTACTAAACTTTACTCCCTGCACCCCCTGAACATTTTGGTTGCAGCTGATTGTCTGGGGGTGCATGAGACGGGGTTCAGGCCACACAATATGATCCTGGGGATACAGGCATAGCCTTAGCACAATTTCTTTGGAGGCTGGTCCTCTGTCTCCCTCCAGAAGATTGTGCCTGAAAGCTACGACCTATACCTCCTCTCTTTCTCCTCCCCACCACCACTGCACCACCACTGTGTAATGCAACCTGCTGGCGACATAAAATACAACCCCCTCAAAATACAACCCCGTTGCCTCCTCACCTCCAACTATCACCCCAAAGCCCTCTCACCTCCACCAATCATTCCATGACTCCTCACCTCCACCTATCAACCCATGAGGAGTTTGTACAGAGGTAGGGATGTTTGTGTAGTAAATTCTGCAGAGACAAGTTATGGCTGAGTGAAGTCATTTTAACGGTAGGCCTGGGTTGTGGATCCACTGGGCCACCGAGAGCAGTGGTGTAAGCCACTCCAGGGAACGGAGTCTAAGTAGGACCACTATTCACCAGAGCCTGCCGCAAGGCAGGTTGGACTTGCTGCGGTGGAGAACTACCAGGTCGCTAACCCTGAAGCGGCTTGCTTGTGGAGGCAGCAGAGATGCAGCGAGGTACCGTACCGTGAGGCAATCTTGTAGTCGGGGACAGGCAGCAAGGTTAGGACAGGTGGCAATGGTTTGTGGTCGAAGGACGTAGGCAAATGAAACTGGTACATGGGACCAGCAAGAACAACTTTAGGAATGCTTCCTTGCATAGGCTATGGCACTAAGGATTCGGCAGGGAAGTCAGAGGCTGGCTGGGTAATATAGGACCAGCGCCGGCAATTATCCAATTACTGGCGTGCCTGCCCACTAGAGAGCAGCCAGTGGGGACAGAGCAGGGAGCGAGGCGGGGTAAGTACAGGGAGACAGCAGCAGAATCGCGAGTGCGCTGGTGGCCCGACATGCGAGTCACGGCGCCACTCGCAGGTGCAAAAGGGGCATGGGCGCACCCATGGATCGGAGAAAGATCCACAGGAGCACCCGTAACAGTCTCCCCCCTTTGGCCTCCCCCTCTTTCTGGCCTAGGGAAACTTCAGAAGAAGCTTACAATCCAAAATGTTGTCCTCTGGCTCCCAAGATCTTTCTTCTGGCCCGAACCCCTTCCAGTCAATAAGGAAGTATCGCTTCCCCCTGATCATCTTCATGGCCAGTATCTCCTTCAAGGCAAAGATATCAGTGGTATCAGCCTCGGGAGAAGGGGGTGTGACCTTCTGAGAAAAACGATTCAAGATGTGTGGTTTAAGCAGGGAGACATGGAAGGAGTTCGGGATATGCATCACAGGAGGGAGCTGGAGCTCATAGGCCACTGGATTTATCCTCTTCAATAACTCGAAAGTACCAAGGAACTGGGGACCCAGCTTGTAGCTGGGGATCTTCAGGCGAACGTATTTAGAGGACAGCCAGACTTTATCTCCAGGAGCGAAGGACAGAGGAGTTCTCCTATTCTTGTCTGCCCGAACCTTCATCTGGGCGGAGGCCCGTTGCAGAGATTGCAGAGTGTCACTCCAGAAAGCTTTCAAATCACAGACCAAAGTATCCACAGTGGGGACATCAGAAGAGGATGACAGAGGGAGAGGTGGGTGGGGATGATTTCCATAAATCACGAAAAAAGGCGATGCACCAGCCGACTCAAAGTCCAGGGAATTATCGGAAAATTACACCCAAAGTAACAAGCTGGACCAGTTATCCTGACACGCAAAAACAAAATGGTGCAGGTAGTTGCCCAAGACCTGTTTGACTCTTTCCACCTGCCCATTAGTCTGCAGATGGTAGGCTGAAGAAAAGACCTGTTCAACTTTAACTGAGAACAGAGGGCCCAAGAAACTAGACACAAACTGAACTCCCCGATCCGAAACAATGTGGGGAAGACCATGTAACCAGAATATAAGAGACTGGTGAGACGTAGAGCGGAGGGCAAACCAGGCAGAGGGGCAAAGTGAGATATGTTAGAAAAACGGTCCATTACTTCCCAAATGACTGTATTGCTGGCAGAAAGGAGTAGATCAGTAATAAAATCTATGTCAATATAGTTCCACGGGCAGTTCAGAATTGGCAATGGTTGTAGCAGATACGCTGGTTTGAGTTGAGGCGTCTTGTTGTGGGCACAAGTAGAACAAGATTCAACAAATTCTTTGACATCCTTGATAAAATCTGGCCACCAATAGTAGCAAGCAATTAGCTGACTCATCTTCCGTACCCCAGGGTGGCCGGCTATCAGGGAGCAATGACTCCATTTTAGAATTCTCCCCCAAAGTGCAGGGCGCACATATGTCTTGCCTGGAGGTACGTGCCGGAGGTCCACAGGGGCCACGGAGACCAAGCATCTGGAGGTATGATGTAACGAGGAACTGAGTCTTCAGCAAGAATGTCAGACACACGGTAAAGGGCATCAGCCTTGACGTTCTTCTCAGCTATGTGGAAATGGATCAGGAAATTGAATTGGGAGAAAAAGAGGGACCACCGGGCTTGTTGTGGGTTAAGGCGCTGTGCCGTCTGAAGGTACAAGAGATTCTTATGGTCGGCATGTATACCGTATGGTGACCAGATGACAAGCTCCCTGCAGAAGATGGCGCTACTTCTCCATGGCTAATTTAATGGCCAGTAGTTTGCGATCCCCGATCGTGTAGTTCTCCGTAGGGGGGAAAAGTTTTGGAGAAGAACCCATGCATGATGATCTTGCCTTTTGGGTCTCTCTGGGTAAGGACTGCCTCTGCTCCCACAGAAGAAGCGCCAACCTCAAGGAAAAAGGGTTTCTCAGTGTCGGGTCGAGACAGGATAGGAGCTGAGGCAAACGCTGACTTGAACCAAGAGAAAGCATCCTCGGCCGCCTGTGGCCACTGCTTCGGGTTGCCATTCTTCTTAGTATGTGCCACAATTGGAGCTACCACCATGGAGAAGTGTGGGATAAACTGACGATAGTAATTGGCAAACCCCAAGAAGCGCTGTATGGCTCGTAGACCAACGAGAAGAGGCCACTGCAAGACGGCGGACAACTTGGCCATGGTCCATTTGAAGCCCCTTATCAGAGATGATGTAGCCAAGGAAGGGGAGACTTGTTTGGTGGAAACCACATTTCTCCAGTTTGACACAGAGATGGTTTTCTCTGAGGCGTCTGAGTACCTGGCACACACGGGACTGATGGACTTCCAAATCAGGAGAAAAGACCAGAATATCGTTCAGGTATATAATAACACAGGAGTACAGGAGTAAGAGATCACAGAAAATTTCATTAACAAACTCCTGGAAGACCGCCAGAGCGCTGCACAGACCGAAGAGCATAACTATTCAAAATGCCTTTCATGTGTGTTGAACGCCATCCTCAATTCATCCCCTTCCCAGATACGAACAAGATTGCAGGCCACTCGCAAATCCAACTTGGAAAAAATCCTGGCTCCACGAAACCAGTCACAGAGTTCCATGATTAACGGTAAGGGGTAGCGGTTTTTAATGGTTATTTTATTGAGACCACAGTAATCAATACAGGGACATAGTGAGCCATCCTTTTTCTCTACAAAGAAGAACCCGGCTCCAGCAGGAGAGGAGGACTTGCGGATGAAGCCTTTCTGGAAGTTCTCCTGTATGTAGGCTGATGTGGCCTCAGTTTCGGGTACAGACAAAGGATAGACCTTGCCCCGGGGAGGACTAGTACTGGGCAGCAGGTCAATGGGGAAATCGTACGGGCGATGAGAAGGAAGGGTCTCCGCCTGTTTTTTCGAAAACACATCTGCAAAGTCCTGATATTCCGCAGGTAGACCCGGCAGAGATTTTAAGGGCATATGTGGAGAAGAGGGGTGCACTGAACGAGATGTTACCAGACAGCAGGACTGGCAGTCTTGACCCCAACATGTTACTTCACTCGCCTTCCAGTCAAGCATATGGGCAGGGTGTTGCAGCCATGGAAGCCCCAGGAGAATAGCTGAGGAGGAACGGCATATCACGTAGAATGAGATCTTCTCCTTGTGCAACGCCCCCACATGAAGTGACACAAGTTCCGTGTGATACTGGATGGGGTTGCTCAGAAGTTCTCTGCTTACTGAACAGATAACCAGTGGCTTTTAAAGTCGGATCACCGGGAGGTGAAGCTTAGACACCAGGGAAGCGTCCATGAAATTCCCAGCTGATCCTGAGTCCAGAAAGGCAGGAACTATGACCCGCTCACCGGAACTGGTCACAATTTGCATGGGCATAGTCAGACGTGGAGAGGAACTGTTCACACCTACGGATGCCTCTGCTACATGGCGACCACTCTTTCTGGGTCAGGTGGGCTCTATCCACTTGCATAGGTTTCTCAACCTGAGTTTGTGGAGGTGACAGTGGAGGCGTCTGGAACACTGGGGCAGATGAAGTTCTGCCTGTCTCTTGTGAAAACGCACATTGATGTGGGTCGCCAAATTGATACGCTCATCCTGGGAAGAAGGAAGGTCCCGAGGCCAGCACATCCTCTACTCGGCTGGAGAGGCCCTTTTTGAATGTGGCACATAGTGCAGCCTCGTTCCATGAAAGTTCCAAGGCCAAAGTATGGAATTGGATTTAGTCTCCAACAGAGGAATCCCCTTGATGCAGGTTCAGGAGCGCAGTCTCAGCGTTTGATGCACGCACATGTTCCTCGAAGACGTTACGAAATTCTGCTAAGAATGCCTGGCGATTTGTCGTCACTGGGTCGCTTCTTTCCCAGATGGGAGTGACCCAAGCCAAGGCTTTCCCGGAGAGAAGACTGACCACGAATGCCACCTTGGAGCATTCAGTTGGAAGCTGGTTGGCCATCAGTTCCACATGCATGGAGCATTGCGTGATAAAGTCCCTGCTTAGGGTCCCGGTCAAATTTCGTTGGTAAGGACCCGCAGAGCTTGGGACTGACGAACGCCATAGGAGCTATAGAGGAGGCCACTAGAGAGGACTGCGGCGGCTGCTGCTTGGCAGGGAGAAGTTGCTGCACAATGGCGGACAGCTGATTCAGCTGTTACGTCTGTTGCGCAATTTAATGGGACTGCTGAGCTACGATGGTGGTGAGGTCAGCGACGCTAGGTAATGGCACCTTGGCGGGATCCATGGCCGAATCCAACTGTAATGGTAGGGCTGGGATGTGGATCCACTGGAGCACTGCAAAAGGTGGTGTAAGCCACGCCAGGGAGCGGAGTCTAAGTAGGACCAGTATTCACCACAGCCCACCGCAAGGCAGGTTGGACTTGCTGCGGCAGAACATTACCAGGTCGCTACCCGTGACTCAACTTGCTTGTGGAGGCAGCTGAAGTGTAGCGAGATACCGAATCGTGAGACAATCTCAGAGTCTGGGACAGGCAGAAAGGTCAATACAGACGGCAATGGTTCGTGGTCGAAGGACGTAGGCAAACGGAACTGGTACACGGGCATGGAAAGAAGGACTTCTGGAACGCTTCCTCGCATAGGCTATGGTACTATGGATTCGGCAGGGAAGTCAGGGCAGGCTGGGTAATATAGGACCAGCACCCGGCAATTATCCAATTACTGGCGCACTGGCCCTTTAAATTTCACAAGCCTGGCGTGTGCACCCTAGAGAGAGGGCCTGCAGAGACAGTGCAGTGAGCGAGGTGGGTAAGTACAGGGAGACAGCAGCAGAATCGCGAGTGCGCCCTCGGCCCGACATGTGGGTTACGGCACCACTCACAGGCGCAACAGGGGCATGGGTGTGCCCGCGGCTCAGGGCAAGAGCCGCAGGAGCACCTGTGATAGTCATCATGGCAGTCTAGTACAGATGGAGAAGAAAAGGGAAAGCAAATGACTGCATTTAGAGTAGACATATCCTGTGAGTCCCTGGATGTAACTGTGCTGTCATCAATTATATGTATGCAGAGCCTGTATACATCTTGTACCTATCACTATATGGTTACTGTTTGGTGGGAATATTGGACCCAGAGTATTATAATGGTTTATATTGAGAAATAGTATGGTGGTGATATGTGGTCATGGTGCTGCGGTATTATTTACTCACTATGTCATGGTGATATGTGGTTATGGTGATCATATTTGCTGCTTGTACAGCGGTATTATGTGATGACTGTATGACCATTAATTAATGGCGTCATCCATAGAAATTTGTCTTATAGCTATTTATATGTATGTTTGTATATACAATATATTATTTTATATAAATACATCATAATGGACCTTAGTAATGGTGCTCTTGTGTATAGCGCATCTGTGTTTTTTTTTTCCCCCATTCCAAGCAGCGAGGGAGAGCACAGGCAGCGTGTGTCAGGTTAGGGCTAGGGATTTATTCTTTCTACTTTTCTCTTGGGTGGGGGAGTGGGAACCATTTTCCCTACTAGCCTACAGCACCAAAATGCCTTGTACTGGCCCTGTTCCCAGTCCCTGCTGAATCATAGCATCCCCACTACATGATGCTGCCACCACCCTGCTTCACGGTGGGGATGTTGTGTTCAGGGTGATGTGCATTTTTGGTTTTCCTTTACACATAGCATTGGTATTTTGGTCTCATATGCCCAGAGCACCTTTTTCCACATACTTGTGGAATCCCCTACACAGGTTTCTGCAAATGGGACATCTTATCATTTGCTCTCAAAACAGTTTTTTTTTTTCTTGCCATTCTTCCATAAAGACCAGATACATGGAGTACATGACTAATAGTTGTTATCTGAGCTTTGGATCTCCTCCAGAGTGACCCTGGGCCTCTCGGCTGCCTCTCTAGTTAGTGCTCTCCTTGTCTGGGCTGTCAGTTTAGGTGGATGGCCATACTTTGGCAGGTTATCAGTTGTTCCATACTCTTCCATTTACGGATGGTGATTTGAACAGTGCTCCAGGAGATGTTTAGAGCTCAGGTTATTTTTTTAAAATCTAACCCTAAAATACACTTTGCCACAACTTTATCCCTGAGCTGTCTGGAGTGTTCTATGGTTTTCATGATCCAGTTTGTTCACCAATGTTCTCTAACAAACCTCCAAATCCTTAAAAAAGCTGTAGTTATACTGAGAATAAATGACATACGGATGTACTTTATTTGTTAATTAGGTGACTTCTAAAGGCAATTAGCCACACTGGCCATGATGTTATTAAGGGGTACTGGAGTACAGAGGGATCAACATATACAGTATGCATGCCACTTTTCAGTTTTTTTAATTTGAAAAAAGGAAGCATGTATAATTTTCTTTACACTTCACAAATACTTGATACTTTGAGTTGCTCTATCACATAAAATATTGTCAATGAAATGTATTTAAGTTTGTAAATGTTTAAAAATGAGAAGCAGTTCAAGGGGTATGTATATTTATACAGTGGGTTGCAAAAGTATTAACATTTGGTTTATATAAATGTATTCTTTAAATCCATTTATCTAATTCTTTTTAAACCTTTTTTCATGTTTGTTGTTGTCAATCATTTGACTATAAGCAGAAGTCAGTCCTAGAACTTGAATAGGGACCCTAGATAGCAGGGATTATCTTTTCATTACATTACAATAAAAAACAACTCTCCATAAAAATATCAAATGCCTCATTCTTACTGTTTTTTATTTTACACAAGTATAATATTTTTTCATATTCCATGTATTTGGGAGAATATCGCTGGTTGTGGTCCTAAAAGGCATAGGCACTGCTAATTTGAATATATTTTGTATAATCTTAAAGAAGATTTCTAGGGATAAAGAGAAAAAAAAATAAAATAATAATAATAATAATAAAATGCTGCTTAAAAAGATAAGCTTCTCAGTATACTTGGCAATAGAATATTTTAGTTCTTTGCTACTGCTCTTAGGTTCCTTGTTGCTACTCCATTTACGCCTCTGTGTGATTGCAGGTTGTCCATAGATATGACACATCACATGAAAGAGCTAGCCAGTCAGTATTGATGCAGTAGCCCATGATTAGTCAGCACATTCATGGATGTGGTGGAGGGCACAAACAGTGGCCGCAGGAGAATGGTGAGAAATGTAAAAAGTAAGTCTGTTGAGAAGTTTACTATTTTAGGAATTTGGACAAAATTTAATATTTTTATCATTGAAAAACTCTTAATTTTTTTAGAAGGTTTGCTACTTCTCTGTCAACCTATTATTTTTTCCTTCCCCGCTATTGTCTCTTGGACTTTCATCTCTACCTTGTTTTCATTATTAACTGGGCAGAAGCTAAATAGGACTGTGCTGCTGCTTCAGCTTGTCAACCCATAAGGTCACTTGAGTTGTGCAGAGGTTAGCACGTGGACAGCATGTTTAGCAGACCCATTTATTTTATTGGCTTTTTTAACGGGTGACCTGTCTTTTTATTCTAGAGCTTCCCTTTATGAAAACATATCACATTATTGATTTATGTCCCACTCTGACAGCAGGGGTGCAGCATCTAATTTAGCAGTGTAAAACTGTGCTGGAAGCTATGCTGTTTGGCTTTCTTGAGCCATATTTGTTTTAGATGTATTATTTAGATAGGATGCTGAAAACCCGACAAGGGTAATTTTAAATGTAGTCTTTTTCACTTATCTGTCATTGGTTTTCATTTCTTTCTGTGCTTTATCAGTTTACTTTGTAGTTATGATAGAATGCAGTAATCATCTTTAACGTGTTTGTTCTAAGAATACAATAACTGTAAAATCATTTTAGGCTATACACCTGATTTATTGCATCAGAAAGTTTTAGAGTTAGTCAATGCTTACTCATTCTTTCAGCGTGAGAAGCAAGCTGCAAAAATATGGATTAGGGAATGTCATAAGGAAAGGACAGTCTTTCAGTATTAAGGTCCACTATTTTAGCTTGGTTGTGCAGACTTTTTCCATAAACTGCACCAAATTTGACATACAGGTACGGCCTGGAAATCCCGCAGGCTCACAAGCGGGACCCACATGATCATCGCATGGAACCAGCTGGCCACATGTTGTGTCACCCATGACCAGAGCTCACTTCTGCTGCGGGATAAATCAATCTCTTTCCATCCCTCTGTCTCCATCGGCATTGCCGCAATGTAATCGTGGCTGCTGATGTCTTCTTACTGCTGTCCATTGTAACAATGATCCAAAGATCACTGTTATAAGTCCACTATGAGGAAAAGTAAATAAAATGTGAAAAGGAAAATACAAACAGAAAAAAAATAAAATAAAAACATGTACACTGCCATTTTCCACTTTACAAATACCAAACAGTCAAAAAAGATCAAATATAAATAAATTACGTATGCAGTATTTGGTATTGCCGCACGCATGATAAACTAGCCTATAAATCTGTCACATAATTTAACCCATACAATGAACATTGTAACAAAAAGTCACAGAATTGTGATTTTTCATTCAAGAGCGCATAAAATAGAATAAAACACGTTCAAAAAGTCACGTAAACACCAAAGTGGTACCAATGAAAACATAAGTTCATCCCACAAAAAAGCCCTTACACAGCTCTGTGTATGGAAAAATAAATACCATATATACTTGAGTATAAGCTAAGTTTTTCAGCACAAAAAATGTACTGAAAAATCCATCCTTGGCTTATACTCGAGTCACTGTCGCCACTCGGCACTGCAATGGCCCGGGCATCGCCACTTCTGCTACATGCAACTCCTCAGGAAGCGCATATAGCTGATTGTCGAGTACAGCCGGCAGCGTCCGGGCTGTCGGCGATCTGTCCCCCTGTATGCGACTCCTCTGGGAGCGCATACAGGTGAAGAGATACCACTGCGGAACAGAGAGCGAGAGCTCCCTGCTCCACAGTGTACTCCGTGCGGCCGCAAACTTGCGGATGTCCGGAGTTTCCGGCACGCTGCGTGCTCGGATTGATGACATCACACACTCTGTGCCGGCGTGAAGACAGAGCGGAGCGCCCGAGAGGAGGAGCGGCGAGGGAGCGAGGTGAGTACCGTACTTGCATTTTTTTTTTTAATGACCCTGTCTATAACCTGCTTATAACTATCTATGGGGACATAACCCTGCCTATAGCTACCTATGGGGACATAACCCTGCCTTTAGCTATCTATTGGAACATAACCCTGCTTATACCTACCTATGGGGACATAACCCTGCCTATAACTACCTATGGAAGATAAACCTGTCTATACCTACCTATGAGAACATAAACCTGCCTATATCTGCTGATAACTACCTATGGGGACATAAACCTGCCTATAACTACCTATGGGGACATAAAACTGCCTATGGGGACATAAACCTGCCTATGGGGACATATACCTGCCTATGGGGACATATACCTGCCTATAACCTGCCTTTGGGGACATAAACCTGCCTATGGGGACATATACCTGCCTATAACCTGCCTATGGGGACATATACCTGCCTGTTTAATTTTATTGGTATCTATTTTTATATTTGAAATTTATCAGTAGCCGCTGCATTTTCCACCCTAGGCTTATACTCGAGTCAATAAGTTTTCACATTTTTTTGTGGCAAAAGTAGGTGCCTTGGCTTATATTCGGGTTGGCTTATAATCGAGTATATTCGGTAGTTATGGCTATCAGAAGATAGTGATGCATAAATATTGTTTTAAACAATAAAAGCACTTTTTTTTTTTAAAGTGCTTCAACGTAAAATATATAAATTGTCTATCGCCATAATCGTATCGACCCACGGAGTAAAACTAATATGTCACATATATTGCATGGTGTGCGGTGTTAAAGATAAAAGAACACTTGATTGCATTATTTCCTTCACCCTGCATTCTAAACAATGGACATAATAGCGATCAAAAAGTCTTGTCAACACAAAAATGATACCAATGAAAACATCAACTCGTCTCACAAAAAAAGCTGCTACACAGCTCCGTACACAGAAAAATAAAAAAGTTATGACTCTCAGACTATGACAATGCAAAAATGTGTTTTCTTTTTTGAATAAAAGTGTTTTTATTGTGTAGAAGCAGCAAAACATAAAAAATATACAAAATGGGTATTGCTGTAATCGTATCGACCTGCTGAGTAAGTAGTATGTCATTTTACCGCATGGTGACCGCTGTAAAAAATTTAAAAAGCTACCAGGATTGTTGTGTTTTGTTCAAAACACCAAACAAAAACTTTGATAAAGGCGATCATATAAGCCCCATAATGGTAAAAAATAAAAACATCAATTCATCCCACAAAAACCAAGCTGCTAATCAGCTCCATATACAGAAAAATAAAAAAGTTTTGGCTCTCAGTCTATAACAACATAAAAACACATTTTTTTATAAAAGCATTTTAATTGTGTAAAAGTAATAAAACACCAAAAATTATTTTAAAAAGTATATAATTGTTATTGTTCTGACCTGCATAGTAAAGTTTTCATGTAATTTATACCGCACAACGAACGTTGTAAAAATGAATCCCACAAATAATTGTGAAACTATGTTTTTTTCTCCCCATTCTAAAAAATCTATGGAACACCTGTGAACCCAAATTGCACAATCCACCCGTAGATAAGATCCATGAGGGGTATTTAATCTAAGATGGGGAAACTTCTGGAAGGTTTCACTTGTTCTGCTAGTTTGGGGGCTATGCAAATGCGACATGGCACCCACCAAAATCTGCATTCCAAATCCAAATAGCGTTCTCTCCCTTTTGGCTTGCCCCCACAGCAAGGGTTTTTGGATGGTTTTTCAGACTGTTTGTGGTTTTAGAAACAGTCTGAAAACCTGCAAACAACGTTCCCCAATAAACTTCAATAGAAAAACAGTTCAGCAGTCCCCACTGAACTGGTTTTTTGCCGGGCGGTTTTTCACACTACCGGTGGTCTGAAAAACAGACAATGTTCATTCCTCCAACCAGTTTCCAGACTGAAAATTAACATTGGAGTCAATGTAAATCGCTCAAAACTGAGCGAGCATTTTTTGCCGCGGTTTTTGGCGCAGTTTTTGGTCGGTTTTCGTTTTTTGCAAAAAAGCGAAGAATGATCCCACCACGTTTTTGCAGGTCCTTTTGCCCTTTTTTAACACAGGAAGGTCCTGTTAAGTTCTTAAGTGTGAACGAGAGTCTATAAATCCTCTTTTTAGCCTAAACCAACAAAATTTTTATGCTGTTAAAATGCACATGTGCTTAAAGTGAAAGTGAAAAGGTTGGCCTTTGTGCATCATTGCTAAATTGTGGAGATAAAACAAATCACATGGTTTCTTGCACCAGTCAGGAATACTTTTGCACTCAGTACACTATTCAGCTTGAAAAACAGTCCAAAAATGTTGGGAAACCTGGGACAAAAACAGTGACAAAAACAGTCCAAAAACCGCTTGAGATGGACGGTTCAGCTGAGGCAAAAACAGAGCTGTTTTTGTTCTTTGCCGTGTGAACGCATCCTTATACACCCTGCCATTTGCCAAAACATCAGTTTACAATCACGTATAGGATATCGACAAAGAAATGGAAAATTTTGTGTAACAAATTTTTGAGTGCAGTTTTTCCAGGATTCCTTGTAAAAATTAAACATTTTCAGCTAAACATGCAGATTGTTGGAAAAAAAAAATTCATTTTCACAGCCTACCGGTAAAAAAAATGTGTGAAACACCTGTTGGGTCGAGATACTCTCTACATCCCTGAATATATTCCTTAAGGGGTGTAACTTCCAATATGGAGTCTTTTTAGGAGTGTTTATTAAGTTTCAGCAGCTTGGGGTGTCCGCAAACCTGAAATGATGCCTAAAGAAAATCATAATGAAGTCCAGTAGGTGCTCCTCCTATTCTTAGGCTTGTGGTTGAGCCAAATAGCACACTAGGGCCACATATGGTATATCTAAAAAAATGGCAGAATTGAGATAATCGATATTGTGTAGTCTTTCCCTGATAACATCTACCATGTTTCAGTGGATAAAAATTTAAAATCTCCAAAAAAAAAAAGTGAAAATAGCAGAACAAAAAATAAATGGGAGATCTTTAAAAACATCTTTAAAAACCTACCTCATTGGGGGTTTTTGCCTTCCTCTGGATCAACACCTTAGCACAACAGGCTGAACTAGATGGACGACTTGTCTTTTTTTTAGCCTTACAAACTATGAAACTATAACTATGAAACTATCTTAGGCACCCACTGTGAGAGGCACATAGCATATGGTAAAAAAAAATAATTAGAAACAGGAAAAACCCAATGTGGATCAACAGAGATTTAAAGGAGGCAATAAAAAACAAAAAGAAGTGTTTCAGCTACTAAAACAGGAGGGCAGTGAAGAGGCACAAAAAAGCTATAAGGAAAAAAATAAAATATGTAAAAAAATTATTAAGGTAGCAAAGCTGGAGACAGAAAGATGTATTGCCATAGAAAGAAAAAAGTAACCCCAAAATATTTTTTAACCATATAAATAGTAAAAAGATTAAAAAAGAAAATGTTGGCCCTTTAAAAAGTACTGAGGGAGATACTGTGGAGGGCGATGAGAAGAAAGCAAACCTATTAAACAATTTCTTCTCCACTGTATTTACCGAGGAGGATGACCTTCCTGTTGATGAGCAAAGGAAGGAGGTAAATTCCAACTTAAATGTTTCTTGTCTAACCCAGGAAGAAGTGCAGCTCTGCCTTAGGAAGCTTAATATAGACAAATCCCAAGGCTCTTGTGGGATAGTGGACCAGCCTCACTGTGTTTTCCAAATAAAATCCCATGCATGACAGTTATGAAATGTTTCTTTGTATTCTACTGTTTGACCACAAGATGCCGCTATGTCCAGTTTCCAGTATATGCAAATGAGGGACATGGTATAAGACTGGCACATGGTAGTAGCCATTTTGAGAAGCTGCTGAGACTCAGGGGAGAGCAGACAGAGACAGTTGAGCTGATGGAGCCAGGATTCACAGTCATTCCAGGGACAGAGGAGAGCCTGACTGTCTATACAGACACCTTTGCAGAGAGAGAGAGAGAGAGAACTCCTGGACAAGAAGGACAAGCTGCCAAGATAGAGAGGACTGTCTGCAGCCGGATCATCCACTTCATCCACAAGGATCTGCACCAGAGGACAGGGATTGCCGGACATCTGTAAGGTACCTCAGCGGATGCGTGCATGCCAACGAGCTCAGGACTGTGAGAAGGCCTGATATCAGTTTAGTTAGTCTAGGCTCAGTTACAGGCCAAAGGAGGGTTTCCCAGATACATCCTCCTGTTTAGGACTTGGAGAGTTTGCTAGCGCACCATTAGCTACTTGAACCGGTTCATCTGTGAGGGAAAGTTTGTGTCACATGTGTGTTTGGGAGGGAAGTGGGTAAATCCATTCAAGCTGTGTAAGCTGCTGTGCTGCACCACGAGCCCCTGCAACCGCCGCCACACACAATTGTTCCCGTTGGTGCTTACAGTATTAAAAAGGTAAGGGGTTATCGGCCTTTCCGAACCCCACGGTTAGGTAAAGTTACCAGGCATCCAGAGAATACACTTCTGGCGGAGCGCTGTGCAGCACAGGGGCCTGGGATACTTATTTGTAAATCTGTATTAGGGGGGATCTGTTCACCATCTTGTTTCAGAAAACTCAGTAAAACAAACCGTTGTTGAGCTGGTGTTGGAGTCGTGTTCTTTGTCCGTGACTTCGCTGTATTCCGGAAAACCTGCCCTCGGTACACGGCTTACAACTTGGCGTAGTCATTGCAGGATACAGCGATCGTTATGGACGGAGCTGCAGCCGGAGATCTTCCCCCGGCGTCAATGGCGCCGGCCCAGAGCCAAGCTCAGGGTGCCCCTACAGTACCCGCCCAAGTGAGTTATGTCCCTTTAGGGCCACTATTGCAATCCCTTCCCAAATTTGACGGGAAAAACATGACACTGCAGGATTGGACAGAAAGGGTGCGTAGCGCAGTTAAAATATGTAACTTAGCTCCGGAACTGGGGGCAGAGATAGCCCTGGGGGCCTTGGAGGGGGACGTTAGGCGGACAGTAATGGTGCGACCTGAGTCTGAAAGGGACACGCTGGAGAAAATATTCTCGCTGTTGGAAGGGGCCCAAGGGGGGTCTACCAAAGTGGTGCACCTTCGAAGTTACTTCTTCAACCGGCCGCAAAGAGAGGGTGAGACCCTCATGCAGTACTCTAATGCCCTGCAGGAAACATTGAATGAGATAAGGCGGCGAGACCCAGTGGCTATGGGGGCCTTCCCTGAAGTAGATAAGCTACTAAGAGACCAGTTCATTGTGGGACTGTACAATAAATCCTTACGGGACAAATTGCAGGAGATGACCCGAATGATGGCTGACCTGACGTTTTACAGTGTCTACTTAGCCGCTGTAGAGAGGGAAGAGGAACCCATGCCCGTAGTGGTAAAGGCTGTGAGTAGTACCCAAGCAAGCAGAGAACAGGGGGACGCAGAGTCTTTAACAGATGTGGTCCAGGCTTTACGAGCAGAGTTGAGAGAACTTCGGCTTGAGGTGTCCCAGATGAAGGCAGAACGGCCACAAGCTCCAGAAGTGACTTCGGCTTCCCGCAGCACCCCTTTCAGAGCAGCTCCACAGCGGGGTCCTGCCGCAAGAGGTCCACCAGGTGTGCAGAGGTCTAGGGGGCCCCTCTGCTGGGCTTGTCAACAGTATGGCCACATCGCCAGAGAGTGTCGCAAACGTGTAAGGGCAGAGCCGGGGTTAAACTACCAACCGCCGCAGTAGCTGGGCGTCCTGTGGCGGGGCAACAGAAACCAAAGCCCATGCGCGAGGAGTACGATCTTTACGCCAGTAGTCCTGTTATGGAAGCAGAGCTAGAAGGCAGAAAGGTGCACTGTCTAGTTGATACTGGGTCAGAGTGTACCCTGATGCCCTTGGAGTTCTTTGAGAGACACTTCGGGCACATGATGGAGCCAGAAGATGGCAGCGTCATTAGGCTGACGGCAGCCAACAATGGTGAGCTGGATGTACAAGGGATAGTTTGGATGCAGGTCCGACTGTTTGGACAAGACATTGGCAAGAAGGGAGTTGTGCTGGTGGATCACCCATCCAAGAGGGGAGTGGATGTGATCCTGGGCATGAACGTGCTCCGAGACCTGGATCACCACCTCTATGCCAAAGAGGGGCCAAAATATTGGCAGCGGGCCACCACGCACCGGCCCACTCAGAAGGTCCTACGACAGATGGTGAGGAGCTGCAGTCTGCAGAAGAGCCCCACATCCGGTCGACCCATTGGGCACGTGAAGGTGTCAGCGAAAGCCCCGATCAAGATCCCGCCACGACACGAAAAAATATTGATGCTGCCGGTGGGAACCAGACGGAAGTTGAATGGGCTGGAAGTCTTGGTTGAACCAGTCTCACAGGAAGAGTCACAGAACCGACCACTGGTAGCTCGGGCCCTTGCCACTGTGGAGAGGGGATGTGTACCCGTGAGATGCCTCAACGTCATGGACAGCGAGTTGACCATTCCTGCGAATACCCTACTAGCCGAAGTCCATGTTCCTGGAGAAGATATCTCCCGGCGAGAGGACGTCACGCTATGGCCCGACAAGAGGTCGGCCTGGACCTATGCAGTGGGCGTCCAGAAGGGTGAGCCTCCGACGGCGGAATGGAATGGCCGAGTGATTATGGCTCAAATGGGAATTGACCGCAGGACCCTGACTCCAGGGCAACAACAGCTGCTGGAAGATACCCTCTGGGAATTCCAGGAGGCGTTCTCGAGACATGATGAAGACTTCGGGTGTGCTTCTACCATCAAGCATGAAATCCCCACAGGCGATGCCCCGCCCATCAGAGAACGGTACCGACAAATCCCGCCCAAAATGTACCAGGAAGTGAAAGACATGGTGGCCAGCATGCTGGAGAAACGGGTGATTCAAGAGAGTCAAAGTCCCTGGGCCGCCCCTGTCGTTTTGGTGCGAAAAAAAGATGGCAGTCTCAGGTTCTGCGTAGACTACAGGAAGCTAAATGCCCAGACCATTCGTGACGCCTATCCCCTCCCGCGGATTGAAGAGTCACTGTCCGCTCTAGGCCATGCAAAGTTCTTTTCGACCCTCGACCTGGCCAGCGGATACTGGCAGGTACCAGTGGCTGAGAAGGATAGGGCAAAGACAGCTTTCATTCTGCCTATGGGACTCTACGAGTTCAATCGGATGCCGTTTGGGCTTTCCAACGCCCCAGGGACATTCCAGCGGCTGATGGAACACTGTCTAGGGGATCTTAACTTTGAGTCGGTGCTGATCTACCTGGACGATGTAGTGGTGTTCGGGAATTCGTTCGATGACCATCTTCAGAAACTGCGGCAGGTTCTGGAACGACTACGAGACAATGGGCTTAAAGAGGACCTATCACCAGTGACGGAACCATTTTGAAAACAGCTGATGGGAGCAGCCATCTTGTGGATGGCAGTTAAACAGGCTGTCATATAGGCCACGCCCCCTAATTCCAAGCCTGTATGCGCCAGGATTCCAAGTTTGTATGCACTGCAGTTAGTCTGCTTCTCAGCTCCCTAATGCAAAATCAAATCAGATTCTGGATCAAAGAAGCCCCTTATTTTTTCCACATAGAACATTTGAAATATTAGGAAAAAATTAAAGAGTTTTTCTTATTATTTATGTGTGTCTGTATAAATATCCAGCTACCTACATGTGTGTGTGTGTGTGTGTGTGTGCGTGTGTGTGTGTGTGTGTGTGTGTGTGTGTGTGTGTGTGCTGTGTGTGTGTGTGTATTTATGTACTATTTCTCTGGAGATGTGATAGAGGATAAGAATATGCTGCAGCTAAGTTAAAAATAAAATAAAGGCTATAACAGCATACTTTAATATAATATGCTAGGAGACATTAAAATGCCCATCGA
Organism: Phyllomedusa bahiana; assembly: GCA_025379985.1. NCBI lineage: Eukaryota > Metazoa > Chordata > Amphibia > Anura > Hylidae > Phyllomedusa > Phyllomedusa bahiana. The sequence continues at coordinate 82,315 of JAODAL010009873.1, forward strand.
TTGCCCAAAAAAATCCCTAAACTACATGCTATGTCTTAGATGATTCTGGTGATAATAAATTTGGAGAGGCTTTGTTATGTTTTTGAAAAAATTCTGTTTTTTACATTTTTTGTAGGAATGCCAGTAACTTTTTTTGTTCTACCACCTATGGACTTGAGTAATGGTGCATTTTTTGCATGCTGAGGAACAACTTTTACTGGAACCATTTTGGCAGTTCAGGTGAATTTTTTATTATTTTATATTCCTATTTGTTAGGGATATAAAATGGCCAAAAAATCCACAATTTGGGATTTTTTTTCTTCTCCAGTGTTCGGCGTATGGGCTAAATGTTATAATTTAAAGGGGTTGTCTCACTACAAAGATTGCTTTTTATGTTTAAAGATCATGCAAAAAACAAGTCACTTTGCAATATATATCCATTAACAGTGTCCTACCTATTCCTAGATATCCCCTCTTCTTTGGGCTGCATCAGCTCCTCAAGTCGCTATAGCTACAGACCTGTTTGATCTTTCCTGAAAGGTTGCCAGCACTGGTTGCTATAGCTACAGACCTGGTTTCTACTACAGCCTAGTGAAAGCCAGTAAACACGCCCCTAAATTCAAAATGAAACCAAGAAAACAGGACTGAGGTAAGATGAATAAATATAGTGAGACAACCCCTTTAATAGATCAGATTTTTCTGAACAGGATTTTACAGACAGGACTCTTATGAGTCCCCTATTTTTTCCCTTTTTTTTAATTGTAAAATGGCAAAAAAGGGGGTGATTTGAACTTTTAATATTTATTTTATTATATGGCAGTACTATTCTACCACCGTATATAGGCTTTTCAATCATTATCTATTATACCCTGCCTATGACACCACAGGGACTAAAGTGTGAACTGCTATTAGGGGTGGTGTGTGTGTGTGTTTGTGTGTGTGTGTGTGCGTGTGCGTGTGTGTGTGTGTGTGTGTGTGTGTGTGTGTGTGTGTGTGTGTGTGTAACAGCTGACCATACACCCTTCACACTATTTCGAAATAGTGTGAAGGGTGTATGGGGCGGGCAGAGTCTGTTCCATGCGCGGTGACCGTCAGCTGTTAATTACAACCAGCAATGTATGTACATATATATTTGTTTATTACACAGACATTGGTTGTAGATATTTGAAAACAATGACAGTAGTGTCCCTTTAGCCGTGTTCACACGGCTTATTCAAGCCGTATTGCGGGCGGGATCCGGCCCACAATTACGGCTTGAATAAGGGGCAGGGCCGGGGGCGCAGCGGGGGAGCTGCTCGCTGGCCCCATAGACAATGCATTATTTACGGCGTGTACGCGCCGTAAATAATGTGCATGTCACTTTCTCCCCCCGCGGCGGATTCACTGAACGGGGAGGAGCGACTGAATCCACAGTTCTCTGTGAGAACTGTGGATTACCGCAATGACAGGGACGGATTGGAGCCGTACTGAAGTGCAAATACGGCGCGCAGTACGGCTCCAATCCGTGGCCAAATAAGCCGTGTGAACATGGCCTTTATTTACTTGTTTAGCCCACAGTAATTACAGTTACTAGTCTTGGGTCTTTTAATAGCACCTCTACAGGAGCTTATATGACTGCTATAAGGGCTAATTATGACCCCATACAGAAGTCCTATCAGCCCCCATAGAGGTGATATTACTGGTGTAACCATAGAGGCTAAAATCTACTAAGGCTGGTAATGATCTGTTTGGGCAGCACAGGCTAGCATTCTGCCTATAACAGGAGACAGGACTGAGTCACTGTCAGATCTCAGAGGATGGGAGACGGAGCTACTACACTGAGGCATAAGGCAGCCGAGCACAGGACCTTGTGTGTGATCCTGGTGCTGCTGCAGCCCAAGCCTCACTGTCACTACTTTGGCCGGACAAATTCTAGCACAGGCAGCACTGAGCACACACAGGGAGGCTCAGCCCTGCCCTCATCAGCAGGTGCAGCATTTCAGGAGCCGGCACTCCTGTACCCAGGTTATAAGGGCAGCACTGAGCCTCCTTGTGTGTGCTCAGTGCTGCACAGCTCATTAGTATCGGGGCAGGCGCTGGCTGCTCGGCATACAGCAGCTGTATCAGAAGCCCCTGTGGGTGGATGCATGGAGCCCCTGTGGATGAGTATACTGCTGCAAACTCCAGCCCCTTGCTCTTCCAGCAGCACTGGCTGCTGCTCAGCAGATCAAGAGCTGCCTGAGAACTTGCATAAACTGCTCTTCCATGATGCTATGCATCATGGGAGAATGACGTAAGCACAGCAATGCATGCTGGGAGCTTATGTGTGACTGCCCCGTGCCGACTTCGTTCTCAAGTCGGATCAGTAGTACTGGTCATGTGACCCAAACAGGGATTTTTTTTACATTTAGTTTGTGCATGTTTAATAGGTGATATTTTAAAAAGTGCTTATTTTTACATTTGCTATTGAAAGCAAATGTGAAAATTTTAGTGATAGGTACTCTTTAAGATCAAGCCAAAGAAGTGCCAGCTCTTCCAGCAACGAATAGAGTACTTGGGGCATGTGGTCACTTCGGAAGGGGTACAGCCGGCCCCCAGTAAGGTGGAGGCAGTCCAAAACTGGCCTCGGCCGTGTACACTACGAGAGGTGCGGGCATTCCTGGGACTGGCTGGGTATTACCGAAGGTTTATACCCCGTTTTGCTCATCTGACGGGCCCCTTAAATGAGTTACTTAGGGATACTGCTGGGGGTCCAAAGAATCGCCCTATTGAGTGGGGACCTCGGCAGCAAGAGGCTTTTGAAGCGGTGAAAGAGGCGCTGACCAGTGCTCCAATTCTGGCCTATGCGCGGTTCGACACCCCCTTTCTGCTGTATACTGACGGTAGTCTACATGGGTTGGGGGCTGTGCTGTCCCAGGTCCAGGAGGGGCGAGAGAGAGTAATTGCCTATGCCAGTCGGTCCTTGCGGGAGTCAGAGCGCAATCCTGACAATTATAGCTCCTTTAAGTTGGAACTGTTGGCCCTGGTGTGGGCCATGACTGAAAGGTTCGCAGAGTACCTGACAGGTGCAGAGGTGACTGTCATGACCGACAACAACCCATTGGCGCATTTGGAGAATGCTAAGCTTGGAGCCCTCGAGCAGAGATGGGTGGCACGACTCTCAAAATACCAATTCCGCATTAAGTTCCGGTCAGGGAGGGAAAATGGGAATGCCGATGCCCTCTCTCGGGTCCCAGTCAGACTACCATCCCGCAGCATTGATGAGGAATTAGAGGACACTGAAATGCCCGACTTTAGCCAGTTCCCTGCGTTCCAGGACGTGGCACACTCAAGTGGGGTGGCGTCTGGGATGCCGATGGTGTTGGGCAAGACAGTGGCGGATTGGCAGAGGGTCCAGGATGGTTGCCCAGATTTACAGAAAGTGAAGGGGTGGGTCCGGTCTCGGGTCTGGCCCTGGCCAGAGGAGCAGGCCCAGCTGACTCAGGAGGGGCAAAAGCTGTTGAGGCAGTGGGATAAGCTGAGTGTTTCCCAGGGTCTCCTGTGCCGGACCATCTACTTACAATCGGAGTTGCAGCACAGACAACAGATTGTTATCCCCATGTCATTAGGACCAGAGGCTGCTCGGGAAGCCCATGAGAGAGGCGCCCATTTTGGGAGTGACAAAACCTATAACTTACTTCAACGACTGGTGTACTGCCCTGACTTGTTAAGCATGGCGTCTGAAGCTTGCCTCAAGTGTCGTACCTGTGGGTTAAGTAAGAGCACTGAACAGCGGGCTCCCGTTCAGACCATCCGGACATCTGCGCCCCTAGAGCTCTTGATGATTGACTATGTGCAGATTGGGTACTCTGCCTCTGGGCATTCATACTGTTTGGTCATGACGGATCATTTCACTAAGTATGCCGTGGCTGTACCCACTAGGGATCAGACTGTTTGGATGCCCACAGAGGATACATTCCGACCAAGGAGCATGTTTCCAAGGGGCTATAATGAGCGAACTGTAGCAATCCCAGTTGTATGGGATTGAGCGTTCCGGTAATACTCCGTATCATCCGCAGGGGAACGGAGCTTGTGGGCGGTTTAACCGCACCCTTATCCAGATGCTGCAGACTTTAGAGGACAGCCAGAAGGCTAGGTGGCCTGAGTACCTGCCTGAGCTGATGTGGGCCTATAACAATAGGGTGCACAGTACCACAGGTTACTCCCCACACATGTTGATGTTCGGAAGACCAGGTCGAGAGATTGAGGATCTTCACATGCCCAGTCCGACAGAATCACCACCGACCACTACCACGGCCTGGGCCCAGGAACACCGCCGCCGACTGCGGACGGTGCACAAGGTTGTAGGAGAGCGTCTAAAACAAGTGGTGCATCCTAACCCGAGGCCTGTGCAGACAGACAGTTTTGCCCCAGGTGATCGGTCATGGTCAGGGCTAAGAGGCCATCGGGGAAGTTGGATGGGAGGTAGGAGGCGGTCCCATATGTGGTCAAGAGAAGGGTGGACCCTGCCATCCCAGTCTATGAGGTAGAGCCAATAGGGACAGGGGACCCATCACGAAACCTACACAGAAATATGTTGAGGCGCTGTGATTTTGAAGTGCCCGAAACTATGCCCGAAGTACCGACCCCTGTTCAGCAGCCTCCCTTAGTTGAGGAATGGTGGGCTGTACCATTGCCGGCCTCAACTGAGGTTCCAGCTGTGACAATCTTGCCACCCAGGGAGAGAGTGGAGCAGCCAACAACTCCTTCCCCAGGGGATGTGTCTGAAGCCCCTGAGCCTATAGCCCCATGTAGGACGCCCAGAACCAACGCTGGTTTACCCCCCCCAGCGCTATGCGCAAGATGAGTTTGTGTGGGGAGGGTTGTCGAGGACGCCAACTTCTAGTGGGGTGGTATGTGGGATAGTGGACCAGCCTCACTGTGTTTTCCAAATAAAATCCCATGCATGACAGTTATGAAATGTTTCTTTGTATTCTACTGTTTGACCACAAGATGCCGCTATGTCCAGTTTCCAGTATATGCAAATGAGGGACATGGTATAAGACTGGCACATGGTAGTAGCCATTTTGAGAAGCTGCTGAGACTCAGGGGAGAGCAGACAGAGACAGTTGAGCTAAAGGAGCCAGAATTCACAGTCGTTTCAGGGACAGAGGAGAGCCTGACTGTCTATACAGACACCATCGCAGAGAGAGAGAGAGAACTCGTAGACAAGAGGGACAAGCTGCCAAGATAGAGAGGACTGTCTGCAGCCGGTTCATCCACTTCATCCACAAGGATCTGCACCTGAGGACAGGAATTGCCGGCCATCTTTAAGGTACCTCAGCGGATGTGTGCACGCCAACGAGCTCAGGACTGTGAGAAGGCCTGATATCAGTTTAGTTAGTCTAGGCTCAGTTACAGGCCAAAGGAGGGTTTCCCAGATACATCCTCCTGTTTAGGACTTGGAGAGTTTGCTAGCGCACCATTAGCTACTTGAACCGGTTCATCTGTGAGGGAAAGTTTGTGTCACATGTGTGTTTGGGAGGGAATTGGGTAAATCCATTTAAGCTGTGTAAGCTGCTGTGCTGCACCACAAGCCACTGCAACTGCCACCACACACAATTGTTCCCATTGGTGCTTACAGTATTAAAAAGGTAAGGGGTTATTTGGCCTTTCCGAACCCCACGGTTAGGTAAAGTTACCAGGCATCCAGTGAATACACTTCTGGCGGCGCGCTGTGCAGCACAGGAGCCCGGGAAACGGATTTATAAATCTGTATTTGGGGGATCTGTTCACCATCTTGTTTCAGAAAATTCAGTAAAACAAACCGTTGTTGAGCTGGTGTTGGAGTCGTGTTCTTTGTCCGTGACTTCGCTGTATTCCGGTAAACCGGCCCTCGGTACTCGGCTTACACCCTGACAGTATACACCCGCGTGTCATAAGGGAGTTAAGTAATGTGTTAGATAGGCCCCTATTCTTAATATTTATGGACTGTATAATAATGGGGTATGTCCCAAAGGATTGGCGCATAGCAAATGTGGTGCCAATACTCAAAAAGGGGTCAAAAAGTGATCCAGGAAACTATAGGCCGGTAAACTTAACCTCTGTTGTGGGTAAAATGTTTGAAGGTTTTCTAAGAGATGCTATCCTGGAGTATCTCACTGAAAATAAATGTATAACGCCGTTCCAGCATGGGTTTATGAAGGCTCGGTCCTGTCAAACTAATCTCATCAGCTTCTATGAGGAAGTTAGTTCCAGACTGGATCGGGGTGAGGCACTGGATGTCATATATTTGGATTTTTCTAAAGCACTTGATACTGTTCCGCATAAAAGGTTGGTAAGTAAAATGAGAATGCTTGGACTGGGGGAAAATATGTGCAAGTGGGTAAGCGACTGGCTCACTGATAGAAGACAAAAGGTGGTAATTAACGGTGCATACTCAGACTGGATCCCTGTTACTAGTGGGGTACCACAGGGCTCAGTATTGGGCCCTATCCTTTTTAATATTTTCATTAATGATCTTACACAGGGATTGCACAATAGAATATCGATCTTTGCAGACGATACTAAGCTCTGTAAAGGAATTTCACACAATAGAGGATAATGTGTTATTACAAAGGGATCTGGATAGGTTGGAGACCTGGGCAGAGAAGTGGCAGATGAGGTTTAACACTGATAAATGCAAGGTTATGCACATGGGGAGGAAAAATCCATTATATGTTAAATGGAAAAAATCTGGGTAAAAGTGACATAGAGAAGGACTTGGGAATCCTGGTCGACAGTAATCTTAACTGTAGCAGCCAGTGTCAGGCAGCAGCAGCCAAGGCTAATAGGATCATGGATTGCATTAAAATGGGCATAGATGCACATGATGGGAACATTATTCTCCCACTATACAAGTCCCTGGTTAGACCACACATAGAATATTGTGTACAATTTTGGGCACCAGTGCACAGGAAAGACATTGTAGAGCTTGAACAGGTACAAAGGTGGGCAACAAAAATAATAAAAGGACTGGGTGGACTGCAATACCCAGAAAGATTCGCAAGGGTAGTGGTATTTAGTTTAGAGAAAAGACTGCTTCGGGGGGACATAATAAATATGTTTAAATATATGAAGGGCCAATATATAGATCTCGCTAAAGATTTATTTATTCTCAGGACTGTATCTAGAACAAGGGGGCATCCTCTAGGTCTTGAGGAAAGAAAGTTTCTACATAAACATAGAAAGGGATTCTTTACTGTTAGAGTGGTGAGACTGTGGGACTCTATGCCAGAGAAAATTGTCATGGTGAATTTACTAACAGAGTTCAAGAAGGGCTTGGATGCATTTCTGGAGTGTTATAATATAACAAGTTATAGTGACTAGGATTCTGAAGAAGGGTCTGGATTAGAGATGGGCGAATCGATTCTAACGAAGTGGAATTTGTTTAGAATTTCAGGAAAACCGATTCTGAAGGAAGTCGAAGTTTGGGGTGATGCAAGCACATGGCGCTACATGGGGCAAAGAACTCTGGGAGGAAGAAAGGAGTAGCCTAAATGACATGTGCAGAGATGAAGCCAATCAGAGACTGGCGGTATTTTGTGACGTCACCGCATTATATAAGTCCGGACACAACGCTGGCAGTTCACAATCCTCTCTCTTTGCCGTGTTGTAGCTGCTGCAGCTCCAGTAACTGAGATCTCGCACAAAAGGAAGAATTTTTTTTTTGGGGGGGATGTCACAGCTTTTCTCAGAAACTGCTTCTCTTACGTTCTAATTTAGATTTTGTGGGGTATTGGAATTGAAGTCCAGTGTGCGTCCAATTCAGCTGCATATACATTTTAATGCTATCTTCTCAGTTCTGGAGCACATTGAATATCCAAGGATTATCTAAGCCTGTTTTTTCTGTTGTATCCACATAGCTGATAATTTTTGGCAGCTCATTTCTTTTGCGCAAATTATATCCAAAGGTTAATTAAGCATTTTTCTGCTGTTGGAGTCAGTAAAAGAAACAGTGTTTTTCAACGCCAAAGAAGAAATGTTGCCTGTAGCATGATTCATATCCGAAGGTTAATTAAGCGTTTTTCTGCTATTGTAGTCAGTAAAATACAAGTCGTTTTAACACGCCACATAGCTGTTAATTTTTGGCAGCTAATTTCTTTTGTGCAATTTAGATCCAAGGGTTAATTAAGGGTTTTTCTGCTGTTGTAGTCAGTAAAATACACATGGTTTTAACACGCCACATAGCTGTTAATTTTTAGCAACTCCTTTCTTTTGCGCAATTTATATCCAAGGGTTAATTAAGTATGTTTCTACTGTTGTAGTCAGTAAAAGAGACGGTGTTTTTCAACGCCAAAGAAGAAATTTTTCCTGTAGCAGAATTTCTATCTGAAGGTTAATTAAGCCTGTTTGTGCTTTTATATTCAGTAAAATACACAGTGTTTTTAAGCGGCACATACAAGTAAATTTTTCCTGCCCATTTGTGGAATGCAATTTATATCCAAGTGTTACCCAAGCTTGTTAGTGGGTTCATTTGGAGTCAAATACAGGGTGTGTATTTATCATATACAGATATCTTCATTAAACAGAGTCTGTAAATTTTGAACAAACAGTATGTCAGACAGAGAGGTGGCAGGCTCTTCACATGCGAGTGGCAGTGGCACAAACATTACTGGAGCAGGCACAGGTCACAGCACAGTAAAGGGAAGTCACAGCAGGGGTGACTCGGTGAGGCCAGAACTGCTGGTGTAATGTAGCGGCCGTGTGTTGATCAGCAACCCAAGTGTTCATGATTGGTTGAGTAGGTCATCAACTTCATCCGAGATGACATCTGACAGCCCTAGCGGTGGGTTCGTCAGATACAAAACTTAGTTGGCATGGCCCGGGAACAGATCAGCGGCCCTGTTTTGCCAAGTTTTATCTATCAATTATGTTTTATCTATACAGGTTCAATACAGCTTTATAGAAGGTTAATCAGTCAATAACGATATAACACAGCTTTATTGTTACAATAGTCCAATAATAAATCAAGTATGATAAAATGATAACATAAAATGATTCCAGAAAATAGGGAGATAGTATTTACAGTTTATGAGAGAAATATAAGTATATACAAAAGGTTATAAACGCTTACAAGACTTTACCTGTCGAGTATTGTATCTCGAATCTTCAGCCATGAGAAACCGTGAAACAGATGGCGACTCATCACTGTGTATAGATGTCTCCATACCAGGAAGGAACGGTTTCTTCCTTTCATGGCTGATGTTAGAGATATATATCCAACCTCTACAAAATAGCTGACATGACCTAATGCTGTGGTCAGCTAAAATAATGCCCATGTGTTATTTGTATTTCATACTCCCTATTGAGAGTTAAAGAGTACCATACACAGACACACCTCTTCACAAGAAATAAGCCAGAAGCATACAGAAATCTGAACTAAGACCATGAAAGGTAAAACTTTGTGTATTCAGTCAATAGAAGTGTAAACAGGCCTGTACCTTTGGACTCAAGAAGCAAGCAGACATCTAGTCAATTAAACACAGACAAAGATGCACACTTTGTACCATCAGGGCTAATTACATATATTTGATATAAAATACAGAAATAACTCACTATAATTTGGCTCAATAGTCATCCATCTTGACTAGCATTACAGGCCCTCACCTATCCTCAACCCGTCTCTGTCCCATTCAGGTCCCTCAGCCAGAAAACTAGTATGTGGTCTGGGCTCAGCGCCACTATACAGTGAGGATGAACAATTTGAGGACAGTCAGCAGCTACTTGGCAACGAAGAGGTGGGGCAGACATCCCCTGCTTCTTGCAGTATTGATGTGGAGAGTGGCATGGGAGGTTTTTTGGTGAGCGGTCAGCCTCTGCATACCAAGACCGTTGAGGAGGACAGCAGTGACGATCAAACACTCATGAAGTATAAACGTGGTGGTTTGAATCCATTTTCTGCGTTACACCAGTTTGTTCAAATGCACCGTATGGAACTTGAACTGAAGGAGACCATAACTACAGGGAATGTTTTAGGTGCTTATTTTGCATTCTGTGCCATTGTTGATTGAATTCAGTACAAAACTGGAATGGGACAGAACAAAAAAGAAGCAAAAGCAAATGCTGCAAAACTGGCTTTGTATGAACTTCTTCAGTATGAAGAATGTGAATCGTATGTCCAACTTACAGAAACTAAAAACACAAGTCCTTCTGGAGGCCCTCCCCTGTTACTGGTGGAACAAATTACATCCACACAGATTTCAAGTGGTTTAAGAAAGCAAGTTGATAAATGTTCATTTGTTCATGAACAGATAACACAGGTGATAAAGGAAAAGTTTGCTGAACTATTATCCAGGTGTCCAGATTTTGAAAGCTGTGGAAATCCTTTAGCTGCATTTGTAATGGAAAAGGCTCCTCACACAACCGCCTCCAAGACTATAAAATAAATAATACTAATAATAATTTTTAGAGCCTATAGAGAAAGAGTTTCCTTCAGCCTCATCTGTCATATCCATGTACTGTACCTCTTGCCTCCATCCCTTGACCACGATCCTTGCCGGCTGTCCTGACCTTACACTTGTCCCCGACTCCGAGTTTGCCTTATGATTTGGTACCTCGCTACACCTTGGCTGCCACCACAAGCGAGTCACATCAGGGATAGCTGGTGAAAACCAGGACCCACTTAGACCCCGCTCCCTGGCGTGGCTATTGCCATCACTTGCGATGGTCCAGTGGATCCACTACCGCTGTCTGTGGCAACATGAAGCAGTGGAATGATGTTATTCACCACGTAGTCCTGACGACTGACCAATAACGCATGTCCGCATGAAAGGGTCTGAGCAAAGAGCAGGTGTCACGAATGAGCTGCCACTGGCCGACATTAAAATTACGCAGGGGTGTACCCCTGTCCGCTTGGATCATCAATAAATCATTAATTTCTTTTCTCTGTTCATAGAGTCGATCCAACATATGGAGGCTGGAATTCCAAAGGTTTGAAATGTCACATATCAGCCTATGTTGGGGGAGGCCGGACCACCGCTGCAGCTTAAGGAGGGTGTGCTTGGCGGTGTAAGACGGCTGAAGTGCATGCAAAGTTTCCTGGCCATTTTTAGAATGTCTTGCAGATGGGTATAAGACTTGAACAACCAGATTGAACATGTATGCCATGCAGGGAGCATGGCTCAGCCCTCCTCCTACGCAGCGTGGACACCATGTTCTTTTCATCGTCTGTCACATTGGTTCTAATTTTCAGTTGTCGCGGAGAAAGCCACAAATCGATGACAACTTGCATGACCAGGAGAATTTCCTCCCATGTGTGACTTCGTTCTCACAGGAGAATACTCCTGTCCAATTGGATCATCAAAAATCGTTAATGGCCTTTCTCTGTTCATCAATTTCCCCCCTGTTCATAAATTTACCCATGTTAATATATTTATTCCTGTTCATCAATTTCCCCCTGTTCATAAATTTCCCCCCTGTTCATCAGTTCCTGTCTGCACGTGTACCCGACCTTTCTGCTATGTTACCTGACCTCGAATCTCCGCCACATGCCCTGACCTGTTGGCTTTACCTTTGACTACGAGTTTCGTCTTACGATTCTGTACCTTGCTGCGCCTCGGCTGCCACCACAAGTTAATCACGCCATGGGTAGCGACCTGGTAGGACTCACGTCGCAGAAAGTCCATCCTGCCTTGCAACGGGCTCTGGTGAAAACCGGGACATACTTAGACCCCGCTCCCTGGCGTTGCTGCTAACATCGCTTGCGGTGGTCCAGAGGAGCCACTACCCATGTCATTACAAGTGAGGTGAATGCCAAGTTTCCTGGCCAGTTCTTTGAATGGTGCAGAGTCCACCACTTGAAAAGGCAGGGACTGCAGTACCACCAACTTGGACAGGAGCACGGTCAGCTTCTGCACTAAGGGATGGCTAGACGCATACTGCTATCTCTTGGCAATCGTCTCGGTGAACGACTGCTTGCACCATGAGTGCCAGGAGCAGGAGTATCTGGACCGGTAGATGATGTAATAGACAGGGAGTTGTCTTCAGCAGAGGTGATGAAGCCTTGACTGCCTGAAATGGGAGGCGTTCCACTGGGTGTTGCTGCTGTTGGGACAGGATGGACCACCACATCTGAAACACGTATGGTGACACTGCATGATGTTGATGCAGGGCCGTGGTGCCAACGTTAGGTCTCTGGTCACGCTTTACTTTCTGTCCACAGATTCTACATATAGTTATGTTCAACCCTCCTCTGGTATCTTGTCAAAAAACTGGCATACCGCCGAGTAGGTGATTTTACCACCAAATCTCCGCACTGACTGACTGTTACCGCCAGTGACCCAGTGAGCCCATGTGCCGCTACTTTCTGGGACCTGCAAAGTGGGTGGTCTAAATTGTGGCCGTTTGGCTCCCAACCTCGCACTGCTGCCACCCTGCTGACTCCCGACCACACTACCGACTTATGGGCTGCACCACTGCCTGACACGCAAGATACCACTCTCTTCTCCCACTGATAATGATGAACCCTTGTACACTGTTGGTCTGGGTCAGCTCATAGCACCCCCAGTATGTTGATGACACCCAACTTTACATCTCCGGCCCAGACATTAGTTCTCTACTGTCCAAGATCCCAGATTGTCTGTCGTCCAAATCCTCCTTCTTCTCCTCCCGTCTCCTAAAACTTAATGTAGAGAAAACTGGGACAATGGGTAGTCGAGGGTAGGCGACCGCGTAGGGCGCCACTTTTTCCCAGGGAGAAAAGGGAGCACAAGGAGGCATGGAGTGGGCTGAATTTTCCACTGGGGCACTGTATGCCTTGTTTAACTAGGGCACCTTACCTTGTCCCAGCCTTGCTTGCTTCACCCGGCTCCCAAGTGCGATCGGCTACATTGATTAGTGTTTGCCTGTCACCACCGTCCACCTCAATGGTGTCGCTGTACAAAGCATGACCGCTCACAACATAACCCCCCATTGCAACTCTCCTCATCACTATTTTCCCGCTTCTGCAAGAAGCAGCGGATGTCTTCCCCACCTCTTTTTAAATATTTTGTCCTCACTGTGTAGTGGAGCAGAGGCCACAGCACATAGTAGTTCTCTGGCTGTGGGAAGCGAACGGGACAGAGGTGGGTTGAGGACAGGTGAGAGCCCCTCACCTGCTCCCGGGCCATGCCAACTAGGGGTTGTGTGTGACAAACCCACCGACTCTTGGCTGGGGTTGTCAGATGTCATCTGGGAGAAAGTGTATGACCTAGTGTGTGGTCAACACATGGCCGCTAGATGACACCGGATGCTGTGGCCTCGCAGGGTGACTCCTGCTGTGACGTCCCCGTACTGTGCTGCGATCTGTGGCGGCTCCGGTAACCTACTTATGTGTTCTTTGATGCTATTGTAGGATGTTAGTCCTCAGCTCATTTCTTTCCAGCTGGTGCTGACGTTACCTTGTCAGGCTGCGTTCCCACTTCAGTTTTTTGGTCAGTTTTGCCCCCGTAAGTGCCCAGGGAATTGAAGGGTGAAGCGATTCTAATAGCGGCGGCAGTCATGTGCGTGTCATACTAAAACACAGCATTGTATGAAGACCAAACCAAGCTCCCTCTGCATATTTAAAGAGAACCTGTCACATAGGTTATGCCCCCCTTGCTGAGGGCAGAACAAGCTAGTGTCAGACCTGCTGTTTCTAGCACTGTGTCCCTTATTCTGTAAGATGCTGTAGTTTTCATGTATTTAATGCTCAAATCTGCAGTCATTCGAAGAGTCCTTCAGAGTGTCAGTTTTTGTCAAACCCGGCCAATCGGAGGCTAGCCCCGCCCACCTCAACTGACAAACCTATTACTTTGAATAGGTAGAAACATGTGAATAACTGTCAGTGGGCGGAGCTAGCCTTTGGTGGGTGGAGCTAACACCTGCTCATGAATAAGATTTAAGGGGTAAATGCTCTAAAACTGCTGCATCTTACAGAATAAGGGGCACAGTGCTGGGAACAGCATGTCTGACACTAGCTTGTGCTGCCCTCAGCAAGGGGGCACAACCTATGTGACAGGTTCCCTTTAAGCATGGCACAAGATTCTACAGCACCCTGCAGGCTCTGTGCAGTCTGGAAATAGCTGTTTTTTAACGCGATTCGTCCTGAAGTAATTCGGAACTAAACAGATTTTGTCGGAAAATTCGGCGAAGTCGACGAACCGAATTTTTGAGAAATTCGCCCATCTCTAGTCTGGATACATTTCTAGATGTAATATAACAAGTTATAGTGACTAGTATTCTGGAGAAGGGTCTGGATACATTTCTAGATGTAATATAACAAGTTATAGTGACTAGGATTCTGGAGAGGGGTCGTTGATCCAGGGATTTTTTCCGATTGCTGGATTGGTGTCAGGAAGGAATTTTTTCCCTAAAATGAGGACAGTTGGCTTCTACCTCATGGGGGTTTTTGCCTTCCTCTGGATCAACACTTTAACACTTTAGCAACACTTTAGCACAATAGGCTGAACTGTATGGACATATGTCTTTTTTCGGCCTGACAAACTATGTATAGTAGATGCTAGTTATAAATTATTTGGTGTGGAATAACTATCTATCTTACACACAAATTTTAGAACTTTGAAAATGGCAAATTTTTCCTAATTTTCACAATATTTTGAAAGGATTATATGAACCAAATTTTCTTTCTTAATTAAAGCACAATGTTTTACAAGAAAACAATTTCTTAATCACATGGTTAGGTAAAATTATCAACAAGTTATTCCCATGTTAAGTGGGACACCTGACAAATTTCAAACATGGGGCCCTGTCAGGGAGGTCAAAACTGGCTGTGGCGGTAAGGGGTTAATATTAGCATTAGGTGATACATTTTGCAACTGCATAATAATTATAGATTTTAAAATAGCCATTTTTCACTTACATTAATTACATAACTATAAAGATGGGCTTGATCTGGCCCAATATGGAGCAGGGGAAACCCCTGGTGGGCTCCTGGCACTGGTGGCCTAGGGCTGCTTTTCAGATGGAAAAGCAGAAAAAGAGAGAGTGCAGGAGTCATGCAGTCATGTACAGTAGCTATAGGGTGGGTCCAAAAATCAACTCTACTGGTCGCCCCAGGAATCAACTCCACTTGTGGGCCAAAAGAATCAACTCCACTGCTGGGCCCCAGGTACCCCATTCTGTACAGGCAATCTGTAGAGAATTATCAATGTCATATTAATCATAGTGTTTTTTTCTTTACTAGTGACAGGTTTGTTTACCCAGCTGTGTATATTTGTTCTGTTTAAATGTTCGAGAATATTAGTTTTATTGAATTCTGCTAGAAGTAGATGAGGGAAAATGAAGAGGACTTGCCTAATTAATTTCTGTTAACCACACTATATATTGAAGGAAGAGGTTTGTCCAGTTTAATTATCTCATGTTCCAATCTTTATTTTAAAATAGGAGCCTTGAAGAAGGATTACAAATTGCCTCATTATATAAGAGGCTCATTCTGAGAAAAAGCTGAATAGGTATTGAAAGAGATCAACTGGACTCTGTAAAAATATTGACGATGAGAAATAAGCTTTGTGAATTGAAATACTCTGACAAAGAGATGCAATCTGAAAGTAGAAGCAAGCGATACTTCAATGAGTGCCCCTGAGAGGTGGTTACAATTTAGAGCAGCAACACATGCTTTGCTGATCATTTGTTTCCAGATTCCATTTGTATTTTGGTGCTGATAAAAAGTCTTAAAATGAATCTGTGTTTATTAAGGCCTTTAGTTTGTCATTCTGGTATGACTCTGCTTTTATCTAAAGCACAGTGTATCCATAAACATTTATCTATTCTACTGGAATGATAGACCTCTGCTATTAACTAAAATCAAGTAAAATTGTAAAATCATTGTCAATCACTAAGAAGAGTGATTTTGAAGGCTTGAAATCAGGTTGTAACTATGGAGCAGTGGTAGCAGTCACTGGCATAGTTTGCAAGGCCGAGAAAAGACAGACGTCCATTCAAGAAACCTTTCCATCTCCTTCTTATTCAGCAATTCCTTGGTGGCTTTACTGGTATGTTTAGGTTCATTGTCATTGTTACATTATTCATCTTCAGCTGAGTTTTATTTTTCTGAAAAACATCTCATTAACATGAATCTCCCTTTGATCAAATGAAGAATTTATACCAAGCCAATCCAAAACCATAACTTTTCTGCAATGACTCTTTATCGTTGCTTTCAGATTATTCTGGTAAAAAAAAGACTTATTTTGTCACAATATGAGAAGACAAAGACAATCTTTATTTTACCTGTCCAGAGCACATTAATACAGATTCACTAAAATTGTTTGTGTGAACTTAGATTAGACCTTCTAAGAATTAGTGTGGTGCTTCAGATTTGGGTCAGGCCAATTTATCGATATTTGTGTTTACAATTTTGCTCCATTCTAATATGGATTTTGTAACATGGTTTGTGGTTAAAATCAATTTTAGGTTTTGTTTCTTTTGTATAGAATACACTGTCATATGTCTGTTCTGACAGCTCATTACGGCCTTGGCATGTGAAATGCACAGGCATCGGTTAAGGAATGCCTAAAGTATGCCCTAGACAGCCCAAGAAGTTTATATTTATACTTTATTATGCCTTGGGTTTTCTTGGTTACCTAGTTAATGCATATACTTCCAGGGCTGAGCACCCACTCCCTTTTCCTGCACCATGTTCATCAATTATAGCCGTGCTTAAGAGGTTAAAAACCCAGGATTAGCTTCTATTAATCACAGCCAGGCACAGACTGGCCCTTAGGAAAATAAGGGAAACGCCTGATGGGCCTCTGAACCTGGTAGACACATAGAAAATACTGGGGCTACTTTTCAGGAGAGAGAAAGAAAGCAAGAGGTATGTATAGCATGTGCAGTCATGTATAGTAGGTAAAGGATGGGCAACAAGAATCCACTTCACTGGTGGCTCCCAAGAATCACTTTACTGGTGGCCCCCAGGCACCCCAGCCCAACATTGGTTACAGTCATCCTCCAATGAGTGATAGCATGGGCACAGCTTCTGTGTCTTGGTGCATTCACCATTACGTATCTGCAGGCCGGGATGCAGTAAAATGATCCTTTCTCTGACCTACATTTACATACTGATGCTGGGAGGGGTTGAATATAGATATATCCACAAATTAAAAAATAAAAAAAAATCTGTACATGGTATATTCTACATATTAAAACATATTGTTTTGCTATAAACTCATTGGGCCTCATTTATCAAAACTATCAGACAGTGAGACTATCTTTGTTGCTCATAGCAACCAATCAGAGCTCAGCTTTCATTTTTCCAGAGCAGTAAAATAAATTAAAACTGAGCTCTCATTGGTTGCTATGGGCAACAAGGACAGTCTTACTGTTAGACAGTTTTCATAAATGAGGCCCACTGTGTTAAAGCATAACAGCACATTGTAACTATGGGCATTTAATGTCAACTGTAAACTAATGACAGTTAATGCCCATAGTTACAATCAGTACAACCTGCATAAGCTTCTATACTTACAACAGAATCACAGAAACATTTATTTTCTTCACAGATTCTGGACATAAATCCCCTGCTTTTCTGGATTACAGAGTTAAAGAGATTTTCTCACCATGCTGTTTCACAGAGCCACAGCCAGCTTCAGACTCACACCTCCTGATTAGATGGTCGCTAGTTCTACAATAGTGATTGTAACAGGATCAGCTTGGAATAGCAGAGCTGATTTTCCAGTGACATGACTGCTGGACATTTATAAACTGTAGTGCAAAAGACTACATAGCTTTAAAGGGTTTAAACTTGTCATTAACTAAAGTAAACAAGCTCCTGTGGTTCTGATAGCACTCAGCAGGGAATGACTCACCGTGGTCCAAGAGGGCTGCTTGGAGCAATTGGAACAGAGAGAGATGGTTGGTAACCTAAATAAAATTGTATACACAAGCAGTGGATAAAATCTGCTCTACCTCCTACGCAAAGCAAAATTAAAACAACAATGTATTTGGTAATGGTCTTTACCTTTCCCTGCATATTTAAAGCTAATCATTGTGGTTAGAAAAGCTCTTTAAGTGAATCATGCTTAATAACAATGTTCTAACAACATAACAAAAAGGGAATTGAGTGCTTAGGAATTAACACACTGAATTTACAAATATTTGTTCAGACTACCAAATGACTGGTACAATATGGGAATTTTTTTAAAAAAAGTTAATATTGGTATTGTTCAGTTTCTAACATGTACTTACTCATATTTTAGAAATATAACTGAGTGAAATACAAATTCACAAATTTGAAGAAGATGCAACTGCTATATCCAACATGTTTCTTTTTTTGAATCACAGGCTTATTTTTACTAAATTGTTTTTTGACTGAATAAGAAACACATGTAAGTTATTGATTGACTTTATATATTTCCACCCAATTAAGTTGGCAGAAACAATCAAATTGCTTGAAAACATGAGCATGTTATTTGATTACACAAAGTGACTGGAATTCAAATGAGCATGTAAAACTTTTCATCAAGCTGACTAGAAATTATTTCCAATTACTCATTCATTTTCTGACTTCATGAGTGAGGAAAATAGAAAGATGTGAACTATTTAAAACGAAATGTTTAAACATATGGAAAAGTTGCACCTTGAAATACCTTGTTTAAATAACTAAAAAGAACTCGCTTTCATGTAACTTGAAACAGCTGTTTATAGCAAGGCCCAACATTGGGACTTTTGGGTTCTGTTGTTGAGTGACTCAGATAAATGTACGAATGTGAATTTCCAGACTCCTCATCAGATAGAATTTGAATGTCATTAAAGACAATTGATTTGTATACAGTAACTATACATAAATTTTAAAAACAATTTACTAAAACTGTATTTAAAATGTATACTACAAAACATAATTATTCAATGTTTTGCATTCATTGCAATAATTTGCATACTATAGTTACCTAAAATAAGATCTAAAACAGCATTCTGTTGTTTCTGTTTGTTTCATGGTTTATTTGGAATTTAAGTTTGTCTTCCCTTTTAACATTGCTGTCTTTTGCCTGGATGTGCAACAACTTTTGAGCATGTGTATGGCTGAATAACTCCTGCCTGTGTGGATACAACGTCCAAGGTGGCAAGATTACATTAAAGGAGTTTTCTCACTACAGGCTTTCAGCCTACTTAAAAAATCCTATGCTGCCAAACACACTGAATTCAGGGGCTTGCTTCGTGTCTGCCTCTTCTCCTCCCTCTTCCCCCCTCCCCTCAGCACACAGAAGGCTCTCCTTCTATACAGCATGGGGATGGCGAGGGGGTTTGCTGCCAGAGTTAACACTGTGTGTGCCTGCTTAGGTCTGCTGCAGGCTGCTGGATCAGCTGCACTGTCAGCTCCACAGAGTCAGGAGACAGCAGGGAGAGGGCTGATCTATGAATGTGGAGAGGTCTGTGAAGCTGTGTATGCTAATAGCAGAGCAGGGGGTGATGCAAGTGTCCCTATACCCCCTGCTTAGCATACAAATCTCCACATCTCAAGCAACAACAAACAAACCCTGTCAGAACAGACACAGGGCAGCTGTGAAGTGAGTTACTATAATCAAGATGTGTCACTAATACAGCAGAGCATGAACCGTTCACATGCCTACCTGATCTGCTCTATTAGTATAGTCACAGCTCCACAGACACATCATGATAATAGTAACACACTCCACTGCTCTCACATCTACTGACCACAGATCAGCCTCATCTCTGCTCTCCTCAATCTGTGTAGAGAGCAGGAGGGAGCAGGCACACACAGGGTTAATCCACACAGACACAGAAGTCAGAGCCCCCCCCCTCCTTTCCCTACAGAAGCATACTGTGTGGGAGGAGCTCTGTGCTCCAACCTGTATTCAGAAACAGATGAGTCATCAGCACTGACAGCCACTGAGATAAAGATCAACAGGTCAGCTGCTTTAGGGATTTCAGGAGCTGATGCACTCCTACTACCAGGGATAATTCAAAATTAGTAGGACATTTGTAATGAACATATATTGCAAAGCTGCTTGTTTTTTAAAGATCTTTTAATTAAAACCCAATCATTGTAGCGAGACAACCTCTTTAAGGTTGAATTGGCAAAGGAGATTTTATGCTTATGATCTTCATAACTCTACACATAGGGCCACATGTATGAAAACTGTCTAGGTCTAAAATTCACTTTGTTTCCCATAGCAACCAATCAGATTGCCCCTTTTATTTCATGTAGTGCTCTGGTAAAATGAAATGGGCTCTCTGATTGGTTGCTATGGGTAACAAAGTGAACATAGACCTAGACAGTTTTCATACATGTGGCCCATAAAGTGAATTATTATAATCATATTTATCTTTGAGTGACATTTTGCCCTAGTGTTTGCAGGAATTGTATCTATCACTAGCTTTATGTGATGTATTTTAGTGATCCTACTGGCTTAAGGGATAATTAAGGATAAGATGTATTTCTCTTACTTTCATTCATTTCCTATCTCTTACATAGAAAACAACTCTTTTATTCAATTTCATATCAATATGCATATCATATTGATACCTTACAGACCCAAATAATAACCAACAAAATTAAATTTGATGTATAGTTAATTTGCAGGATTTTGTTTACTCAGTACAGACATGAAAAACTTAAAAAAAGATGTTTTACTTGGACTAGCTTTATCTATTACAAGCGTCTCTCCAGTTATGCCTAAGCAGGATATAACTGAAGACATTTTTGTGCACCATTCTTTAGAAGTACATGAAAAACATAGGGTTATATTTGGCATCAGTCTTCCTCCACTATATCTGAACTTTGTTTTCCAAGTAACTCACATTTGAGCCACATAAGCTTCTGAGAAGAAAATAAGTAAAAGCAATAAAGACTTAGAATTTTTACATAATTTCCATGTTACAAATAATTCTCACCACTTTACCCATCTTTACCCATATTTGGTAATAGTCTTTACCTTTGCTTACATGTTTAAACCAAATCAATGAAACGAGAACATCTCTTTAACTCCTTAAACACATTTGAAGTACCCATACATAATAGTCAGAAAGGGGTTCCCGCAAATTGCTGTATGGGTACATCATGAAGATCATGCAAGCTCACAGCGGAGCTGTACAGTGGGTATGAAAAGTATTCAGACCCTTTTACATTTTTCACTCTTTGTTTCATTGCAGCCATTTGGTAAGATCAAAAAAGTAATTTTTTTGGCTCATTAATGTACACTCTACACCCTCACCTTGAAAGAAAAAAAACAGAAATGTAGATATTTTTGCAAATTTATTAAACAAGAAAAACTGAAATATCACATGTTCTTAAGTATTCAGACCCTTTGTTCAGTATTTAGTAGAAGTACCCTTTTGAGCTACTACAGCCATGAGTCTTCTTGGGAATTATACAACAAGTTTTTCACACGGATTTGGGGATCCTCTGCCATTCTTCCTTGCAGATCCTCTCTAGTACCCTCAGGTTGGATGGTGAACGTTGGTGGACAGCCATTTTCAAATCTCTCCAGAGATGCTCAATTTAGTTTAGGTCAGGGCTCTGGCTGGGTAAGTCAAGAATGGTCACAGAGTTGTTCTGAAGCAACTGCTTTGTTATTTTAACTGTGTGCTTAGGGTCATTGTCTTGTTGGAAGATCAACCTTCGGCCCAGTCTGAGGTCCCGAGCACTCTGGAAGAGGTTTTCATCCAGGATATCTCTGTACTTGGCCGCATTCATTTTTCCTTCAATTGCAACCAGTCATCCTGTCCCTGCAGCTGAAAAACACCCCCATAGCATGATGCTGCCACCACCATATTTTACTGTTGGGATTGTATTGGGCAGATGATGAGCAGTGCCTGGTTTTCATGTAATATCACAAAATGACCTCTATTTATATTTATATTTATATATACCGCATGTGTAGGAGTATATATATGGGCACTTTCGTCATAAGCCCGTATTTAGTAACTATATAGAGGTATACTCCCAAATGAACCTAGGACAATTTATCCATAAAAGGTTTCTCATTTAATTGGTAACAAACTTTTAAAACAACATGTAATGCAAAGTAGCACAACATTAGTTACTTATAGATAGACATATTTAAACAACACTTGCGGTTATTTTGATTCTCCAAGCCTGGAGTAATTCATGTGATATTTCAGATTCGGCTTCAGCCCCTAGAGGCTCTTTTTTAGCAGTTTACCTGCTCTGTCCGGCAGTCTGCACAGCTTGTCTGGGTAATGAATCAGTCGGTGTATAATGCGGGGTAGCAAAACGTAAGTGATTTTTAAAGTGGATTATTAAACAACACTTGCGGTTTTTTTGATTCCCCAAACCCCTGGAGTGGCCGTGGTGTTCCGCATTCAGACTTCAGACCTGAAGCACTCTTTTCTCAGCGATCTTTTCCCCAGCGGTTAGCCTCGCCCGTCCGGTGTCTGCCAAAGTTGTCTGGGCAGTGGGTAATGCTGCGATGTCGGCTGGTCCAGTGCCTGGGGTTTTCTCCCACATACCGCTTAGAAATAAAACCAAAAAATTCAATTTCATCTATCAACCAGAGAATCTTAATTCCATGATGGGGGGTCATTTTTTTGTGTTTTTTTTTGGAAAGTATGCGGGTTTATTTTTGCATGAGGGAAGGGTTCCAAACGGCACCTCTGCCCTAAAGCGCCGTGATGGGGGGCGCAGTGTAGTTGACTTTGTGGGAACTTTCTCCCCCTCTCCTTTCTGCATCTCTGGAGCTCAAACCACAGTGATCTTGGGGTTCTTTAAACCCCTTCCCCCAAGTCTTTTCCCCCTTGCTTAGTTTGGCTGGACGGCCGGTCAGGAAGATTTTGTGGTCGTCCCCCAAAATTCTTTCCCTTAAGGTTATGGAGGCCCCTGGCTCTTAGGGAATTGAGTGCTGCAGGAATTTTTTGTAACCTTTGGCCCGATTTGTGCCTTGCCAAATTTGTCTCTGAAACTCCTTGGGCTTCCTTAGACCTTGGTTTTTTCATGTGCTTGACATGCATGTTAGCTTGGGTTTATGAGACAGGTGTGTGCTTTCTAATCAAGTCCAATCATTTAATTAAACACGCTGGACTCAAAGAAGGTGAGAACCCTCTAATGGATCAGAAGAAGGGACTGTATGTGAGTTAAAAAGAGTGTCACAGCAAAGGTTGATACTTATGCCAGGGGAAATTTTCAGTTTTTTTTGTTTAATAAATTTGAAAAAAATATCAATTTCTGTTTTTATTCTTTAAAGATGGGGTGCGGGGGAGTGTCTTTTAATAGCAAAAAATGTACTTTTTTGATCTTACCAATTGGCTATAATGAAACAAATAGTTAAAAATTTAAAGCAGTCTGAATACTTTCCATACCCACAGTATGTAAATTAAACAATGGAATTGTAACAACCCACATAGAGAAATGATACTGTCATATACACCACATGGTGAATGCTGTAAAAATGAAGCCCAAAAAACAAAAAGCATTTCCTTCCCTCCCCCAATTTTCATGGCCCAATCTTAAAAAAAAAAATTATGGAACACCGTGCACCCAAAATGAACAATACACCCTAAGATGAGATCCATGAGGGGTGTGAATCCAAAAATGGGGTGAATTCGGGAAAATTTTCACTTGTTTGGCTTGGGGGCATTGAAAAAGCACATGGCCACAAAAAAATCTGTGTTCCAATCCAAATAGTGCTCCTCCCTTATCGCCCTTCCATGCACCCAACAGCGTTTACCCCAAATATGGGTTTTGTAAAAATTAAAGGGAAAAATTGTGTAAACAAATTTTGTGTGTTTTTTCCGGGGACCCCCTTTAAAAAAATTAAACATTTTCACTCAATTGCAAAAATTTTTGGGAAAAAAAAATTTTTTTCATTTTTCCCAGCCAAAAATATTTGTGACAGCTTGGGGGGGGAAAATATATAAAAAACCACCTGGAATTTCCGTAAGAGTGTAGTTTCCAGTTTTGGGTTTTTTTTAGGGGTATTTTTTAGTTTTAACACTTTAGGTGTCCCCAACGTTTAAAGGGGGCTAAAGAAAATCTTAAAAAAAATGAGACCCCAAAAACCAATAGGGGGTCCCCATTTTCGGGCTTGTGGTGAGCAAAATAGTGCATGGGCCACTATGGAAATTTTTTTAAAAATGGCAGACAATATTAAGCTTTTTTTTCCCGTGAATAATGGATCAAATTTTAAAAATTTTTAAGGGGAAAATGAAAATTTTAAAAATTTTAAATCCATAACCAAATCCCGTTTTTTAAAAAAAAACCTTTAAGGGGCTTTGTTTTTAGCTTAGTCACTTTTTGGGGATATCTAAAAATACGGCCCCCCAAAGCCCTGTCAGAATGGGTGGTCCCCCAGAAAAATTAATGTTGCAAATTTTCTTGAAAATGTGAAAAAATTACTACTAAATTTCTAAGCTAACCAATGTTGTAAAACAATAAAAAGACATTTAAAAAATGATACCAATCTACAGTAGTCGCTAGTTATAAACTATTGTGTCATGAGAAAACAATCTCTGAAAAGAAGGGAGTTAAAGTATCAAAAAGTTATTCTGACATAAAGTGACACATGTCCGATTTAAAAAAAATGGGGCTCTGTCAGGGAGGTCAAAACTGGCTGCGGCAGTAAGGGGTTAAAACAGACCTCTTTGTGCCACAGACAAATTGTGTGCAAAAAAGGTGGAAGTCTTTCTTTCGGGTAGTCTGTCAAGTTTCCCCTTCCCTCGTAAAAAAATGGTATATAAAAATCATTGGTGCCAGTGTAATTAAAATGCACCAAAGAATAAATAACGGGTGTTATAATTATTATATTATATTATTATATATAATAAATATATATATATTTTAAAAATATATAATATTATTATAATATGTATATTATATATATAATTAATTAATATATTATATATTAATATAATATTATATTTAAAATTTATATTATATATATATATATATAATATGAAAAATATTAATATATTTTTTATTTATTTTGCGCATATACAATTGTACATAAATCAGCGGTTCCTCACTGTCCCGTGACATCATCAAAAACGAAATATAATATCTGTTTCTGTTTTGACACTTGGGACAGTAAGTGAACCTATCTGGTTACTGTGGCAATAGTGAAAATTTAAAGGCAAAGATTGTGCTACGTAACAGTTTGAAATTTTTTTTTTCTTTCCAGCCCACTTTTTTGGTCTTCCCTTTTTAATTCTAACAAAAGCCACATAATTTGTTTTCTCGTGAAGGAAATTGCAGTTTCATGTACAAGCAGATAAATAATAAAAAAAATTACATTAGTAGGTTGACAAGTTGGGTTTTTGAATCTTTAGCTGGTCGGTTTTTTTGCCCAAGTTGGGGGAAATTCGATTCGGGGGCTCTGTTCAGCGCCAATTTTCGCGCTTCCTTCAGTTTTGGGGAGGCAGCCAACAGTTCGGCACAGAAAGGTTCAAAAAACTCCACTGAGGGTGGTAAATTTCATTGGCGTAAAAAACAAACCCCTGTCTTTTGGTATGTCCTGTATTTCCCCGTTAATGCCATTTAACCTTTCTCTCTTACTGAACAACTGCGCCTCTGTGTGCTTGTTTTCCCGCAGGCAAAAAACCCCTTTCTAGCAATTTTTCACAGGGAAAATTTCTCCTAGATTGTCGGGGGGGGGGGGGGGGGACAACTAGATTTGGGAATGTACACATAATTGTTAGGGGGGTTAAGGTTTTGTATGCTTTGTAAGGTATAGATTTTTTAGTGGCTGCATTTTTCCCTCTTTTTCAGAGTGCCCAAAGTTAATTTCTCCTGTTTTGGGGGGGCCAGCCATGAAAAAAGACACCACCCGCAAATCGCCTAGAAAAATGCAGTGTTACGGTTTCTTCCGGGTTCTTCCATTAAAACGGCATTAAAAGATATTCATGAAAAAAACCTTTTTTTTAATCTATTTGCTTTTATTTAATTTTTTTGATTCAAGAAGACTTTTGTGTCACACTGTTGCGTCAGGGTTTTTCCATAAGAAGGGGGTTTAACAGATTTCCATAGA